>CAJNDV010036662.1:125337-193197 GCA_905221635.1 Symbiodinium sp. CCMP2456 | reverse complement strand
GAATATATACATGAATATATACATGAGTTTATACATGAATTTATGCATGAATATATACATGAATATATATGAATATATATGAATATATATGAATATATATGAATATATATATATGTGAACGTATGTATATCTCTGTATATGTATATATGCATTTATACGTATATATGTACATATGTATATACGTGTATGTGTATATATATTTATGTATATATATATCTGTTTATAAGTTTATAGGTCTGTAGGTTTATATGTATATATGTATAGATGTGTATATGTATATATGTATGTGTATATGTGTATATGTGTATATGTGTATATGTGTATATGTGTATATGTGTATATGTATATCGATTTGTACTGTATACGGTCATACAGACATATACATATATATATATATATGTTGCAATTCCTACATACCAGTAGAAACCCCTAGGTTTAGGT
The DNA here is from genome assembly GCA_905221635.1 of Symbiodinium sp. CCMP2456. Classification (NCBI taxonomy): domain Eukaryota; class Dinophyceae; order Suessiales; family Symbiodiniaceae; genus Symbiodinium; species Symbiodinium sp. CCMP2456. The sequence continues at coordinate 192,756 of CAJNDV010036662.1, read as the reverse complement.
CGGCAAGAATCGCGGCTCAGGCATTTTGGAGCCTGAACAGCCAGAGCGTAGCTATTGTATTTGTGAGTGGAGGGCCGAATAATCTGAATTCAAACTTGTTGTCAGGGATTCATGCGGCGTTTCGAGTTGATTGCAGGCTGTAGGGTTTAAAGTACCAGCGAACATGGTTTTTGGGTATATCACTAGCATGGTTATAACAGGGACCCCTGGGGACCAAATTTTCAGGCGCCTGTTGCTCAAACCGTCGAAATGCGCAGGGGCACAACTGAGAAAGGAACACCAAACAGTGATTCGGAAATCGGGTTTCGTGATGGGACAATCTACTGGAGTGATCCCCCTGTGCGAGTCGAGCGGCGCAAAGGCACAAAGAGCCGAACACTGCGTCAAACGAGTTGTCCTGAGTTTCGAAACTTCTCTTCTGTGTGCTTTCAAGGTTGTGCTTCGGGGCCAAGATGAAAATGCACCGACAGAGACGAGACACACATGGTGTTAGCAGTCAGCCGGCTGTCTTCAAACTAGCGCACATCGACCCTCCAAACGAAACACAGCGACTACAACTCTTGTCTCCAGCAACCTCATGTCTTGATAACAGCTGGAAAGAATAAGAATCGCAAACAATCTGATTAGCAAGCAACTGGCTGCCCACAAACTGCACACGTCGACCCTCCAAACGAAGCGCCGCGACTAGCAACATGTCCTGATAACAGCTGGAAAACGAATCTCCAGTAGGCTGATACAGTATAACCTTGCGTCAGAATCTACTAGCAACCCACATGCATAACACTAATGCTCTGGGTTTCCACGTCGTTCATGACAACCGGCTTAAATATGATACTGACCTGGCGGTTTTCCACCCTAAACCGTAAAACACAAAGCCCTATATACACCCTAAGCCCTAAATCCACATGCCGTTAACGCAGTAAACCCAGCAGCCGAGAATGGCAGCTTGTGGCCATCGGCCCGCAGCACGCGAGCTTCGTACGGCCGTCCGGACAACTTCTCCTTGGCTTAGGTATATAGGGTTCCAGGTTTAGGTTCTCTACGGCTTTGGGATGTTTAGGGTTTGGGGTTAAAGACGGCTTTGAACTTGTTTTCGGCGTGAGGTGTTCCAGAATCTTAACCCCAACTCACCACACCATGGAGAATCCCGCCACTTCGAACACACCATCCCTGACTATGAGCGGTGTAATGTGGCACTGTCTTTAGTGACGGCCCCCTCTCCAGACCATCCGTCGGCGAAGGGTTTTGGGGATCCGAGGGGTTTGGGGGGTTTGACTGACTAACCTATAAAGGGGTTTCGGGGTGGATTGGGGTCGTGGCTTGACTAGTAGAGGGGTTTTGAAGGTCCGAGGGATTTGGGGTGAGACTTGGGGTCTGGGTGGGCTTTCGGGGTGGCGAATCTCATCGCCGAACCTCAGCAGCAGCAGATCCACTCAGAACGAGCAAACCCTCTGTCAGAGGCTTCGTCTTGGATCTGTATGCTGCGCGATTCTTGGCTGATCTTGCGTCTTACTGGGAAAGCCCGCTTTTGTGACGAATACAAAATACCCCGTGGAGAATCTGAGCATTGCACGGATTTCGGCTTCTGACCATCTTCCTGCTGCCAAAGTGAATGAAAACAACAGCAGCACCTGAAAAGCTTGGATCTGCCGCACCTCCGCAAGTAGATCTTGCACAGCTTGATGTTTGAGCAGATCTCCCTTTGACATTCAGATCATCGGGCAAAAATCACATTGCGCCCTTCTGAGGACATCGGAACCCTCTGTCTTCTGTCTCTCTCTCCATATCTGTTTCACCCATGCACTGCTTCATCCCACAGACTCTTCGAGCAAGTCAAAACCTTCTGCTTCACATAGCACGGACTTGCAGATGTTATCTACGCGCCCCGGAGAGTGGAAATTCCATAGTCTCTTTATGAATCAAGTCAAGGAGTGATTCGCCGACATGCGCTGCAATTTCACGGTTTTGATAACTAGCGGTCGACGGGAATGCAGAGCTCGGACAAGGGGATTTTGCATCAGCAGTACTGTGCTGGTTACAGAAGGGGCTTGTGCATAATGAGAAATACTGTACGGCCCAAGGGCCATGTTCTACCACACTCGGGACTTGTATGTTGCCTTGCAAGCCTTCAAAGGAAGAAAAGGGAGGCTCGTGCGTCGTGATGAAGCCTTTTCCACTGTGTTAAAGCCGTTGGGGTTAATATTTTGCACTAACATACCCTCCAAAGGGCGTGATCGACAAGGGAAAGGGAGATTTTTGCATCACGAGCAGCATTGTGCTGCTTACAGCAGCTCTGTACTGCCGAGGGCTGAAGGGGCATGTTCTACCACACTTACGGCTTGCATGTTGCCTTGCAAGCCTTCAAAGGAAGACAAGAAAGGCTCGTGCGTCGTGATGCAGCCTTTTCCACTGTGTTAAAGCCATTGGGGTTCAGGTTTTGCGCTCACATACCCTGCAATCAATGGGCGTGATCGACAAGGGGAAAGGGGGGTTTCTGCATCACGAGCAATACTGTGCTGCTTACAGCAGTTCTGTACTGCCTAGGGCCTAAGGGGCATGTTCTACCACACTTACGACTTGCGTATGTTGCCTTGCAAGCCTTCAAAGGAAGAAAAAAGGGGCTCATGCCCCGTGATGCATCTTCTTGCACTGTGTTGGCTCTTGCGGTTCTCGCTTGCCTAACATACCCTTGAAAGGGCCGCGTGATTGACAATACTTTTGGCTGGCCTTTTGCCTTTGAAGCGCATGAAGAAGATAGGACGAGTTCATGTCCCTCGATGAGCCTTTCTCCACCGTGGATGAAGTTTATCGGGCTCCAAACTCCGAAGAGCCATGATTGACAATATTTGCGGCTTGTATGTTGGCTTTTGGGTCTTTGGCCGAGCAATCAGGGGACTCATGTCTTGCGATGGAGCCACTGTGTTTTTATGCCAGCTGGATTCTTGGTCGCCGTGCGATACATTCACACGGGCGTGAACGACAATACTTTGGGCGTCTATCTTGCGTCTACAGGCTGCTTCCAGGATGTGTGAGAAAGACAGTACAAGGCAGCTTGCTTTTCACAGATGCATTCAAGCAACAGAAGTCGTGAGATGTCGTCAGTGCAATCCATGTGGAGTGCGAGTGCGCTCAGCTTCACGCACAGCAGGTCGACGGTCGGACGTGCTAGAGGCAGCCGGAGAAGAGGAGTGAAGAGGCCAATGAAAATAACAACGTGTGCACGTGGAAAGTTGCTTGAAAGCTGCGGTCCGGCTGGTCAATGTCACCTGAGAAGTGGACCATGGTCCCGAAGCGTTCGTTCCAAGCGCTTGTCTCCGATTTGTCGACGATGTTACGGCTGACATACACAATGGGATCAATGCGGGTCAACACGCAAGTGATGTTCTCTTTGCCAGATCGACTCCATTCGTGGTCAACTGCTCCTTCAGTTTTTGGAGCAGCAATTTGAAAGGATTCGTTGTCCAGCATGTTCAACATATCCGCCCAAGCTAGTGGGGGATGTGGCCAAAGAAAATCATTCCAAGCCAAAGCCTTCTTGCCAATGAAGGACTGTAGTGCGAGAGGGACATGCCAACTGGCGGCTTCAACAGCGTGTACGAGCCGAAAAACGCCTCAGGAGAGCTTCTTATCGCTTGAGGACAAAACGCATTATTATAGATAGTGCCACATTACCCTAACCCCCCAGGTACCTACTATATAGGGCCCTAGGGGCTATAGTACCCTATATAGTAGGTACCTGGGGGGTTAGGGTTACACCCTTCACAATCAACAAAAGTGGAAGGCTTAAGATGTCGAGTTTGGCAATAATGCAGTACGGGGGCGGTTACAATGAATCATCAGAGGGCTCTGGGGTATATTCTATTTCAAGTGGATTGGGCAATCAAAAAAACCACTGCAAGCAATCCTGGCGACCCATATCTTCTTCTTGTTCCTGGACTACTAGGAGCCTGAGTCCTGCAACCTGCATGCAGGACCCAAACCCTGCTGAAGACCTCCCCCAAGACATTTCACCGACCATGTAACAGCCTGTAGCTATTGTCCAGAATCCTTCAAACCCTCAGCCCCTGAACCTCCAAACCCAACTCCCTAAAAACCCTAAACTCGGATCCCTCAAACAATGGACCTATACCCTGAAATCCCAGACCCGTAAACCCCTAAACGTCGACGCCACACACCTTAACCCTAAACCCACACGCCCTAAAACCCCACAGTCCGATTCCGACCAGAACAAATACGATCCGCGTAGCTCGGGCCACGGAAAGCATAGCCTCATTGAGGTCCACGCCCACGTAGCGTCGGACCTCCTTGGACCTAAGCTAGGGGTTCCCAGAAACTCCAATATCCCTTAATCAAGGAATATACTTTAAATCATCCTTAAGTCATAGGGATCCTGCTATAATAAAAGGTATATTCCTTAATTAAGGGATATTGGAGTCCATGGGTTATGGGTTTAGGATGGTTTCGGGTTCTGAGGGACTTGGCTAGAACCCAATCAACTATAAAACAAACCCGGAGCACTCCCGTTTGAACGTGTATCCAACTCTATACCCCTAAACCCTAAACCCTAAACGCTAAACCTATACAAAAAGTAAAGCACATAAGACTTCTAGGTTCCCAGTAGCTCCTTACGGCTAAGGGTACCCGTATCCCTGGGATTCGGTTTTGACACGACCCCAAAATAGATAGAAGCGCAAGAGGGTACTTCGTAGGCCTGAATCCTAAACCCGAAGCCCTATAGCCCTAAACCCTAAACCTTAAACCCTAAACCCTCGCCCTAAACCCTAGACCCTAACCCCAGAGATCGGTTGAGGCAACACAATCGGAGATTCAGAAAATAGAACGCGCTCGACCCTCCGCACACTAATTGAAGGGATTTCTCGTTCATGCTAGACCTTGGTCACCAAACCCCAAGCCTGAACCCCTAAACCCTAAACCCGAAGCCTTAACCCCTAAACCCTAAACCCAAAGCCTTAAACCCTAAACCCTAAACCCCAAGCCTTAAAACCCTAAACCCTAAACCCGAAGCCTTAAACCCTAAACCCTAAACCCGAAGCCTTAAACCCTAAACCCTAAACCCCAAGCCTTTACCCCTAAACCCTAAACCCGAAGCCTTAAACCCTAAACCCTGAATGCAAAGTTTCATGCTTAGGCTCTGCTCCAGAGCATCAAAACAGCGGCCGGTACCCACTGCAACTTCCAGTACCTGGTAGCTTGGGGTTTAGGAGGGGCTTCAGATCCTGGGCTGAAGGATCTTGAAGAAAGTAGGGGGGAAGGGGGGTTTAGGGTTTAGTCTTCGGATTTTGGGGTTTAGGGTGGGGTTGACTGTGTAGGATTTAGGTGTTGAGCCTGTTTGTGGGCTTGAACTCAGGGAGTATGCCAATGCGTTTGATGTCTTCAGCTCGGCACTCTGTGTTGGGCGTTGTTGTGCCGGTCTGAAGAGATTTCGAAAATGGGTCCCAAGCAGACAACGAACAGCACTTTCGAGGTCCTGCCTGCGGATCCGACACTTTATGTTCCAAGGGTTAGCCTGGGCCTTCGTACTGCAGGTCGGGCACGGTAAACAAAACAAGCAAAACGCGCCTCACCCTTCAGCGAGTTCGGCTGTAACAACTCCAGCCGGAACTTGTTGGCGATTCCCTCCGGCGTATGTAGAGGGATTAGGGCTCACACCAAGCCCGGTTTCCATGTCCTATGCATCTTTGCTAGCCCTTATACAGCTGAAACTCCCTGGTTTCTCGTTAGGGAATTTAAGTGAAGTTACCATAATCGTGATCTTTTGTACAGAATAGGGTTTCTTAATTTTGTAACTTAACTTAAATTTAAGTTACCATAATAGGGATCTAAGGTGAATAATGTGGCTTCTTTATTCTAGTAACTTAAATCTCTAAACCCTAAACCCTAAACCCTAAACCCTAAGAAGTCAAGCTCCAAAGTCCGCCTCTAAGGTTTCTTTTAAGGGCTCCTGTAAGGGATCTACAGGGGTTCCTTTAAGGGGATCTGAACTGTAAGGGATCTACAGGGGTTCCTTTTAGGGCCTTAAGCTCTACCTTACACTAGCATAACCTACTTTGTGTTGATGCACTGAAACGTAATCTGGACTTTATAGCGATCCTACACGTGTTGGGTAGGTTACAGTTAGGCATAAACTGTACGATGAAACGTTGCTGCTCGATTTCTGGAGCTGCTTCTTGTAGGCAAAGCCGTTACAACAACAGGTTCGGGGACTTTGGGTTCAGGACTTCATGGTTGAGAGCTTTGCGTTTAGTGCTTTCTGTTTCGAGAAAGGTTTTGGGATTATCTTTTCGGGGCTTTGGGTTTAGAGCTCAGGGGTTAGAGGCTAGCTGCTGTAGGGGTTTGTGGGATCGAGTTTATATACGGTTCGGGGTTCGGGGTTCAACATTTAGGGCTTATAAGCTTTGGGGCTTGGAGTTGAGGGGTTAGGATACAGGGGTCTTTGCAGCTAGAACGCGTCCTTCAAGGAGGTGTCTTGCTTTGATGAGTCTGGTTTGACTTGGGTTTGGTACAGGTTTTAAGGATTCTATGGGGTTTGGGGTTTAGGGTTTAGGATTCTATGGGTAGTAGATTTCGGACCCCCAGTTATTGTCCTTAAAACCAAAACCCGGTCAAAACCAACACCCTTTTCTAGGGTCTGTAGACTGGGTGTGTACTTGGGCCGTCCACAAGGCAGCCGCTAGCAGGTGAACCTAAACCTCAAAACCTTGTCTGTTTTTGGGTCAAGGGCCACGGGTGGGGCGAGGTTTCCGGCTGTATATCTATGCACCAAGAGTAACCTGCCACATTGCCATATTTGCACCTTTAAGCTGAGACCGTGCAAATGCCTACTGCCCCAAACGCATAAATGAAATAGCAGGTTCAAGGCTCCAAAGTTTTGTATGCAAAAAGGACAATGAAATATAGGTCAATCGCAACGATGGTGTAGGATAGTAGCAAACTAGAAGGTCTTGGCTAAAACGAGAATCCAACATCTAACACCCTCACCCGCAGCCCCAAAACTGGTAACCAGTAAGCCCTAAGCCCTGAGTAAAACCCGGGGCGGAAATGCTGCGGAGCCTTCTCTAGAGGTTGCACTCCCTCGTCGTAGCTGGGCGCCATCCATGTGTAAACCTATGTTGGGTGCGCAGAAGCACTCGAAGGTTGTTCTGCTTGTTTTGAGGCTGTGCAAGACGGGGTTGCATGGGGCTGGAGTTGATGGTCACTCACCAAAAAACCCTCGACCTGAATCCTAAACACCCTCTTCACCCTTCCCGCCCAACCCCTGGCCCTACCTGGTGGACGCATGAGATGCGCATGTCAATCCGGCCGCACATCATAGTATAAAAACCCGAATAATTAGAAGTAGTGTGCCGCTACAGAAAGTAGAGCAAGTCCCCCCGCCCCCCCTCAGCCCCGTTCATCCCAGAATCTTATTCTCAAAATACTAACACCCTCATGATTTGCGGGAGGTGTAAGCTTCAAAGGAAGTCATGAATGCAAGCGGCATCCATGCGCTGCGATTCTGTCGGTCGGCCGTACTTCTGGATGAAGCGGTTCACGCGCTCCTGGAAGCTGCATGTTCTGGGTGCCAGCCAATCTCTAACTTCCAAACCCGACAATTAGGGCTTGAGGTTTACGGTTTCGGGCTTGGGGTTTAGAATCGTATTTACCAGTCAGTCTCTGTTTGCTCTCCGTTCTCCCGGTGTCTAAGCTCTCCTTCTCCACATTCCGCTCTCCAGCTCCAGCAAGAACCCAATCCCAGGCCCCAGGCGCTAAACACAAATGCCATAGACCTTAAACCCTAAACCCTAGAAGGTGGGACGCCCTGGGTGCCCCACATTTACAGTATTTTCTCATGTTTTTCTGAAGCCCTAAACCCCCCACAAAAAACCCTAAAGGGTACCTTTCGCTCTGCACTACCGGGAACTTGGAGGTTCATGGGTAGTTATAAGTGGAGTTATAAGTCCCCTAATACGGGTTTTAACTGTAGTTAGCCTACTGATAACCCTACTTATAACTTCCCATGAACCTCCAGGAAGAGACTACCGGGTCGTGAGTTTCGGAGCTTCCCCCTTAAGTATTAGCGGAGGCTAGCCTGCAACATGTCTGCTGTAGAGGGGCTTCTTGGAGGTTTATGGGTAGGGCTTAGGGCTTAGGGTTTAGGGTTTAGGGTTTGGGGTTTGGGGTTTGGGGTTTGGGGTTTAGGGTTTGGGATTTGGGGTGTACTACCACAACTACTATAATACTGCTGCTACTACTACTAGGGTTGTAAGTAGGGTAGCTATAGTTATGAGGCAGATTAGGGGACTTATGACTCCAGTTATAACTACCCATGAACCTCCAAGTTGGGCTTTGGGGCCTTGCGTCTTCCCCAACACGTGGCTTCCTCCAACCTCAACGCAGAAGATACATACTTTCTGATGATATCCCTGTATGATTATGGCAGAACGCCAAACATGGCAACCCTACTAGAATAACTAGGCCCCCTATGTCCAAGACACTCTGATGTGAATGTTGAAAGACTTGCATCTTCCCATCCTGAGTATCCTCCAAGTAGGGCTGAGTGCGTGTAGGGTTCAGGATTATACCTGTCCCTAGAGAAATTGTAAGCTAACTTGTGGCATGGGTCCTAGAACCGAAGTTCTCACCAGGCATGAGGCTTAAGTAGTGCAAACCCTGAAGCTAAAACTCTGCAGACTCCTGTATGGGGTGTAAGTTTTGTGGAAGTCATGCAGAATTTGAAGACCCCAACAAGACCCTGCTACACAACGGCTTCGAAGATTAGGGCCTCTAGTCTGAAGGTACAGGGGTTGAGCATTCCGGGGTCTACGCCTCAAAGCTCAGGGAATCCTACAATGTAGAGGCCTTAATAATTAGAATATGGTTTGAGGAATATGGTTTGAGGGCCTTTTATAGTATAATTAGAATATGGAACCCTCCCCAAAATAATATAGGCAATTATTAAAGTCCCTATTTTAAACCCTGTTGGAATCCCGAGGTCCTCCTCCTTGGCGAAAAACCAATGGTATGTCCTCGACATACCCCATAAGGTGATGCCCTGAACAGCGCCCACGGTCGCCACTGCACCGGCTGCATGATACCATCTGTAGCCCTGTTATATCGCGAGGGGTGCTGTGGTTCAGAGGTTCAGGGGTTGGGGAGAATAGGGGTTCATGGGGCATGTCCACGAAGAGTGCAGATTTTGCTTAGTTGATTCTCAGGGCTCTGGGTGCATGAGTTCAGGTTCTACACCCTTTTCGCAGCTCCTTGCGGGGCTTTGCGGAGGTTTCAAGCCCAGGCTTGCCACACCCCGAACTGACCGGCGCAGGGACTATAGGGCCTATATCTATAGGGCAGTTTGGGAGGCCGCATCTTTGCACTCAGTCTTGAGGCATCGGATTGGTCATTGCAGGACCGACCGTCATGACCCCCAGTGACTAGTGTTTGGTTTGTCGGTTTGTCGGTGACGGCTAGTCAGCAAGCTTCCTAACAGATGTCGTTTTGAATGGTGAGCGACCTTGGTTGCGACATCGGGCTTACTGGCGCACTATTAATACCTGAAGGCTCCGCCAGCTGCATACACGGTGGGTTTAAGGCTTATTGCCACGAGTTGTGACATCCAACGACAGATACAGCTCTGGCAGCAGAGATCCCCCAGTCCTAGCTTCAGGGCCACGGTAGCTGTGCAGAATGCCCTGTATACGACAACAATATTTGCGTACTATTGCCAGGACACTACTTGAACATTACTTGTTACGGCATTTTTTGCCTGGTCCGTTTGGAGTGAAGGCTTCATCTGCAGAACGACGAGATACGCCTGAACCTCAAGCTTCCGGAAGCCAACATAAATCTATAATCCCGAAAATTGAAACCAGAACATAAAGCCTTTCGATGGACCTTTTACGCTTACACCCCCTCCCCACCTTTACGGCTTCGGCGAAGAGCTTCCGAGCTGCCATGGCTGCAGCACTCTGTAGCTGTGGGCTTGCCCCTTGAGCTGATAAGGACTAGACATCAACAAACTAGTACTAGTACGGTAGAGTTCTATTGAGTCATTGGGGTTTGGGATTTCGCAGTGTTGGACTTCCTATTTCGGAAGCGCGCAAAGCCCTGAAGCCTTCAGGGCTCCGGTACGTTTCTGTTGTTAGTCCTCTGGGCGTCTGGAACGTTTCTCTTCCAGATTCTGAGGGCGTAGGGCTCGTCTGGAACCGGAGCTGGTGGGGAGAGCAATCTTCTTCAGTCGCGAGACTCGGGTTAGATTGCAGCACTCGCGACAGAGCCTTGAGTTTCTGTGTTTTGAAAGGAACCTACACCGCCTTTCCTAAGCTTTGGCCGTTGCATTGTAGGGCTGAGTACAGGCCTTTATCTGTGTGGAGTCTGTGCGACTTGAGCACGTGTTTGGCTGCGCGCATACCATGGACCTTGGAATCTGAGATGCGCTCATGGTGGTGATTCGCGATGCCACACCCGAACCCTGCAGTCTGAATTGTAGTTTCCTTTGTTTGCCGAGGTTTCTGAATTTAGGAATTTAGGAGCGTAGCCAGCCATAAACTTGGTCACCAAAAAAGACCTACAGTGCAGACTACGGTACGAGTAGTCCACTAGACTTCACGGAAACCGAAGGGAAAGACAATTGAGCTTCGACATCCTTGGCTTGGGCCTCATACAGAGGCCAGAGTGGGGGGAGGAGGGATTTAGGGTTTAGGCCAGAGCGCTTGGTCAGGGTTTTGTAACACTTAGTGACTATCCTCGGTTTTGGCAGACTGCAAAAGCTTTCCTCGCTCAGCAAAGGCAGGCCGGCGGAGGGTTAGGCTTCGAGTATCTTAATTACGAGTATCAGATCCTGCCAGTATATCGTATACCTTTTGAGATGTATGTTGCATCTTGTAAGTCGTTGGCGATTACAGTTGCTCTGTCTTCATAGACAAGAAACTCAAGAAGCGCATTGATCCTTTCGGGTGCTATAGCAAGTCCTCCACGGCACCCCTTGCGCAGGCCTGGCCACAGCTCGTGACAGCAGGTCGCTCTTTTCATCCTGCCATCAGACCCCATCCCTTGCCTGGGGATCCAAATTACCGGATTGTTACGTATTTGGTATTTGGATGTAGGCAAGTACACCAAGACTTGTAAGTGCTGGCCATTGCGGATTCTCTGAATTCGAAGTAATTCGGGTGGTCCCAGTACCTAGAATGCCACACAACAACACTGTATCGGCTAGCATACGAACAAAGGGATCCACACAAAAGTTCCAAAGTGAGTAGAACATGCTTTGCAGAAACTCATGAAGTCGAGGATGGCGCCTACATAGTTTCAAGAGCGGTCTTTTGGTTCGATCTACCACATCTGTAGGCCAAACCCCGCAAAAAAAATAGTAGGGTATGGCCCCACACGTATGGGGTAGCATCCCAGACAAAAACTAGCCCCTATCTAGTCTCCGCTAGAAAAACCTTTACAGCGTGCCTTTCGGTCAAGGAGCCGAAAACCCCATGCAAGCACTTAACCTTCTCTACGCGGAGGTTCATGGGTAGCTATAAGTAGGGTTATAAGTAGGCTAACTATAGATATAACCTATATTCGGGGATTTATAACTCCACTTATAACTCCCCATGAACCTCCAAGTAGGGGTCCTGCTATCTCCTTGGGTGGGCCGGAATCTGCTGAGGAGAGCCCGTGTCTCTCTTCGGGGTCTCGGAAGTTCAAGTACTGATTGTCCCAGAAGTCTAAGGACGCTTGAGGTAAACCCCAGCCAAGCCCTGAACCTGTATCACTACGGTTACGATCCTTCATCATTCTGTGGCGAACGTCGGGTCGCTTCTCTCTCTCTCTCTCGCTCTGTCCCTCTCCCTCTCTCTCCCTCTTTCGCTCTCTCCCTCTCTCTCTCTCGCTCTCTCTCTCTCTCTCTCTCTCTCTCTCTCTCTCCTGTGTACTACTCATAATTCGTCTTAGTGGAGTCATCTTTCCACGGGCGAGAAGATACGAGCACCTTCATGATGTCACGGCAGGACACAAGGGGTTCTTGCTAACCCTCCGTACTCAAGAGGATGAAGGTGCTTTGTGATAGGATTGGGCTTAAGACTGTTTACTCATGCTCCCAATTCAAGTACTTGTCAACCTCTTTACTGGGTCCCTTGGACTTCTAAGTAAGCCATCACCCAATTACGATCTTCATTGCTGGGGATGCCTCAGCTGGACGGCGTGAATCGGTGGCCTCTCTACTGCAAAAGTCGGGGCTTGCAGCTAGAGGCTTTTGAGGTACGTAAGTTTGGCTGTGGCGTTCTTCGCTTTGGGGTTTTGGGTCTGGGGGTTTTCGGGTGAGAGATTTGGGGTCCGGGATTTGGCGGGGCTGAAGGACTTCGCGTCGAGATTCGGGTCGTGGGTTTGATGTTCAAGGAGTTGGATGTTGAGGCTGACCTGGACCCCAAAAGTATGTAGGACAATTACCTGTTTCTGGGTGTTGGGCCACATTTTGCCTACTTTGTTGGGGCTTGGGTAGTATTGGATGTCGAGGCGTAAAGAGCAAGGGCTGAGGTCTGCGGTTTTGGGATTCAGGCGTCGCGCACAAAAAACATTACACTTGGAACAAGGCTTCATGAATATTGGATTCGTTTGCTGTAAGGGCTGCAGAGACAAAGGGCTTGGGGTTCAGGGCACCAGCAAGCTTTAACTTTTGTCACCTCACCCCTGGCCGAATATCCTGAATCCGAAATCCTCAACCCTGCACCCCGCATCATGCAGTAGAGGACATGTCAAACTGTGCCACAGACAAGGGATATGTGCTCTCAGTTGTCTCAATCCTCTAAGCTTTGCGGTTGGAGCAGGCAACTTTCCATCTTTCCGGACTCCACTTCAGAGCCAGAACCCCTCAAATTGATTTAGGCTTTGGGGTTGGGACCTTGTGGCCCACTTTACAGCTAGGGTGTCAAGCATCCCCCCTCCCACACGCTCCATCCTCAACGTTGCAACACCAACAAACAACAAACAACAACCCAAATTGAAACCTCAAACATTAGTAATTAGACACCCAGCTAAGCCCAGCACAAAAAAAAAAAACGCCAGGGCTCCCGGGGGAATCTAGGGGCTTTCGTAATTCGAGTAGGTTTGAGGGGAACATATCATAGAGAGAAGCATCAGGATTGCAAACACCGCCGACAACTCCAATCGGTGCAACACTGTGTCGCAGATGTGGAGTCTGGCAGGGCTCCGAACTTTCAGATCAGACCTTCTTCTTGGAAAATCTGGGAGTTTCCGAAAATAAGGGGTACCTTATTTTGGGATCCTTGGAATAGGGATCCTATTATTTAGGGTACTATATTAGAGTCCCGTATTTTCGGAAACCCCCATCTCGACGCTGCGAGGAGCTCTGTTGCTGCGGCGGAGGCACCAGCACCCAGAAGTTACAGGCTCGCGCAGCAGCATCTGGAAGCCTGTGATGATGCCTGATGCCGCACTCTAGATCTTGTGCATCGATGCTTGCCACACATATCTGGATGTGCGGCGCATGGAATATTGAAGTGGTATTTTCGGAAGAACCACTTTATAAACCCTAAACCCGAAGCTTCAGACCCAAATCCCGAAACTGAAAATCTGTAAACCCTACACACCAAATACACTAAGCCCTAAAAACCCTATGAAATGCCCCAAGCCCGAAGCGCCCAAAGTCTTCATCATAAGCCGTAAACTCTTTGTAAACCCCAAACACCTCCTAATCCCAGAGACTCCAAGATCAAATTAGTTAAGGAATATACTTTAAATTATAGTAGGGTTCCCTACTATGATTTAAGGTACATTCCTTAACTAAGGAATTTTCGAGTCTCTGGGATTCCTGGGCCTCATAGCGAGCGCTAAATACCCTAAGCCCCCCGACCCGAGGCCCAAAGTAACCCTCAACTCTTTGAACCCGAGAGCCATATAAGCCCGAAGCCTCGGTTGAACGCCACAGCCCGAAATCCTAAGCCCGAAGCGAGATACCCTAAACCTAAGCCCGAAACTCCGGGTAAACCCCAACCTGTCAATAAAAAGCTCGAAACCCCTACAAAAACATTGAAGACTCTTTATGATTCTGAGCCCAAGCCCTACCTCCATAAGAACTTCATGAGCTCTAAGCTCCTAAAGAAACATCTCAGCCGTATAACCCCTAAACCCTACACTCTAATCCCGAAACCCTCATCCCTAAAACTAACCCCTAAACCCTAATTCCTTAGCCCTAAACTGCTAAGCCCTAAACCCTAATCCCTTAAGCCCTCACTCCTTTACCCGAACCCCTAACCCATAAACCCCAATTCCTTAACCCTAAACCCCTCAACCCGAATTTCTAAACCCTTAACCCTTGATTCCTTAAACCTAATTCCCGAAACCGAATAAACTCTAATCCTGATGCAGCCTTAGCCTCTCCTGTGTAGGAGTCAGGATTAGGGAGACCCTTAAGGATATAGACCCTCTCAATAAGGTCCCTCTTATAAGAGACATTAACTAGGGTAAAGAAGGGTACCCTCAAAAAGGAGTATCCCTAATACCACCTAGCCCGAAGAGTCCATGTGCCCAAATAGTATATACTCCGGCCTTAGAGTAGCCCCTATTTAAGTGCTTTGAGGCCAAAGTATATGGGTAGTTCTCTAGATTAGGGTCCCTGTTTAGGTCCCCAATATAGTACGGCACCCAAATAACGAGGAGCTGCAAAGGGACCCTAATTTAGAGAACTACCCAACCCTAAACCCTAAACCCTAAACCCTAAACCAAACCATTCGGGTACATGGACCCTGAGGGCAGGCGCTCCGGAACCCCCGGGGCCTTCTTGACCTCGAGGGGCCGCCTCCAGGGTTTCAGGGGTTTTAGGGGTTAGGGCTTATTGGGTTTAGGGCCAGAAAAAGGGTCCGGCTGTGTTGTTTGTTTTAAGGTTCGGGGCCTGTAAGGTTATAGGGTTTAGGGCTTAGCACTAGGGTTGCGGGCTACTAAAGCGCTTTGGGTTTAGGGCTTCTGGCTTGTAAAGGCCTATAGGCAACTTGTGGGGTTATGTCTAGAGTTACGGGGTTTGGGGTGTGTAGGGTTGAGGGTTTAGGGCTAATCGGGTTCATGGTTTACAGGGTTTACAGGGTTTAGACTTAGTGTTTAGATTTGAGGGTTTAGTGTGGGTGGGTGCACGAGTGGGTTTCTGATCGGGTTCTTATAGCACTTTGGGGTCAGACAGGGCTTTCTGGTCTCGAAGGCATTGGGCTATCCCAGGATTTTTGCTTGTGGGTGTCGGGATTTCTCCCTAAACCCTGAACCCTATCGCTTGGCATACTGACTTGTAGCCTGTTTTCAGTTTGTTGCCTGGTATTTCTGGTAGTGGCATGTAAAGTTCAGCCTGTCCCCCTACCTGTTGGTGCTCAGAGTTTAGGGCTTTCCAAAGCGTGAGAGCCAACGCCGTCTGACGCGATTGCATGTGGCTTCGTGAAAAGCAAAAGTCCATCTCAACAAATCTGAAGAGTTGTTTTGGCTGAGGAACTGCTTCAAGGTGCCTGTGTAGTGCGGGCCTGGAACATACGACAAACGCCTTGAACCTTGTAATCCTGCACCCGCATCACCGCCGGCCAAGACGGGAACAGTCACACCTCAGGCAATTCACGCGAATCGGGGTGGAGGATTCCGACAGCATATTACACCCTCTTAGATTGAGAGGCCTCCGGAACACCAAAACGGTGACAGCATTCAAGAAAAAATGACACCGATGAACAAGCCCAGGCCTCATGAACACCACCTTTTCTTCCTCCAGGACGCGAGATGCGCCTTCCTTCGTGGCGTAGTGGATGAATCCTGAGTCCCGGGGAGCCCAGTCACCCTTCAAGCATAAGGACCATAAGCTGTTTGAGACACCCGTCTCCCTTAAAGCAGTTACAAGGTCGTACAGGGCTTTATGTGCAAGGGTCTTTAAACTGAAGAAATACAGCTCGTAACCATGCGCTTAAACTATACTGGGCTCCTTAAAGAGCATATACTCCTGAAGAAAGGATCAAGGAGTATAGACATTCCTCAGCCCTGCATGAACATCCTGAATCCGAATCCCCCAATTCCTAAACAACTGGAGCAAGCAGAAGCCTGAAACTGCTCGTGAGTGAGGTCCTTAGACAGCATAATGACCCCGACAGACTCACTGCTCGCTGCCTGAGTGACGCACCTTATACTTTGTGCTGTGTTTTCATACGAACTTTCCTATTGTAAATTACTAAGCCATACGTTATTATGCTATACGTTATATTAGTATAATCTACACTGTATACGTCATGCTTATCTGCTGGTCAGTGTTGTTGGACTGGTGGAAACTGCTGTTTCGCCTCGCAACTTAACCGTTTGACTGACCGTTCTCGCCGCAACTTTAGGGTTTAGGGTTTAGGGCTTCAGGGTTTAGTGCTACGGCTTTAGGGTTTAGGGTTTCCGGGTTTAAGGTTTAGGGGTCTGGGATTTAGGTTTGGTAAACTCTCAGCCCTTAGCACATGCAGTCCACTACACTGTTGCCTCGATCGCGAGATGTTCCGGCTTTTAAGAAACCCAAACCTAAACTACCATAATCGACTCTGTTGCATGCTGCTAACTCTAGGTAGGTTCAACGACTCCAAACTCTAAACACCCTAAACCACTGGAGCTGCATGGAGCAAACATGACAACGATCGTGACCCTCAGAATCGTAGTGAGAAAGGCACATGTAGCATCAGCTTGCCCGCCAACATAACAATAATTAACATCGTCAGTGTGACAAATGGAAACGCGCACACTTTGGGTGTGGATGGCTGAGCCCTACTTCCTGAGTGCCCCCTAAAGCAACCTAAACTTAGAAAACAGAGCAAAACCCTGGTAGTACAGGGGCCTGGCTGACTCGAACAGGGTTTTGGGGGGTATACGGCTACTGAAAATATCAGAGGAGCTCTCAGCAGTCATATTGCTAATGATTCTGGCTTCTATCTCACAGACCCTTGTATTTGACTACAAGACCCTGAAGTGGAGGCCCTGATAGTCCAATACAAAACCCTAAACCTTGCTGGACCCTGTGAAACCCACCTTTTTACGGCTCCTTATCAAGATGCCCTTCTCCGAGCCCTCAAAACAGTAGGCTATTTTGGTGTTCAGGTTAGTGGCACCGTTTTTAAGGTTCCTTATGATGGTTTCCTTATAAGGAACCTTAGTACGGAGGCCTTAGGGTTCCTTATTATGGCTTCCTTATATATAATAAGTCCTTAAGGCTATGCTTGATGAGAAAGCCAAGTCTCCCCAGTTGGCCTTATCTCGATAGACCAAGGCAACCTCGCCAGTTTAGCGTTTAGGGTTCTACTAAAGGGAGCTGAATCGTGAGAATAGGGCTCCTTGAAAGGGTCCAAAAAGGGTTACGACGACAAGGGTATAGATTCGGAGTATACTTTGGGGTATATTATAATTATAATCACTGTATCGTAGCTCTAGCAAGGAGCCCGAAGAAACAATACTCCGAGGTATTCCGGCCCCTATCTTCGGTCTCTTTGTCGAGTGCTTCATCGGAGCCTCCTAATAACAGGGCGATAAATTGTGTCTTCAAGGCTTTATCCGAGCTTCGCGGGCTTGCTTAAAGATAAGGGGCGTAGTTGGAACCAAGCTCAAAAGAACTGGCATTTGGGCCATAAGCAGAAAGTGCCTTAGGTTTATTGATGCCTGCCTGATCTTACCTGCTGACACTCGCGCAAGCATTAAGACCGCTGGTCATGTGAGAATGGGGCTTCAGATGTTTCTGTCTTGGGGTTATACGCGCCTGAGAGGCTTGGTTTTGGGGAACCGTCGCAGTTCGCCCTGCGTTTGCCGGCTTTGCGAATGCTGTGCCGCGGCTGCGTGCTGACACTCGAACCCCAGACCGCAAACACCTTCAAACGAGAATGCTTCTGCTTCGCATTCGCGGAAAAATTGTGAGGTATATAGAACCGTAGGTTTGGTTAGGACCTCCTTGTACGGACGGACACGTTCCTCCCGCAAGATGACCTCTCCAGCAACACAGATGCCTGAACCAAAGGATCATACGACTTCCAGAATACAAACTCTCAGTTTCAGCAAGAAGCACTGACAGCGGCTTCCACGGAAGTTGCGGTTTCAGTTGGAGAGGTATCTATAGTTCTCGGATGTAGGACGCTAAACCCAGAACCCTTAATACTTAAAACCCTGTCGAGCACTAGAGCCAAAAAACCTAAACCCGAAAGCCCTGCACCCTAGAGCTCCTGAGCCCCAAACCCTAAACCCTAAACCCTACTGAGCCCGTTATATTAAAGCAGATTTGCTCCGTTACACGACTCGGGGTCTCGGGTCATTTCAGCGAATCGCGGAAGAAGCTTGGACTGGTCGAGCGGTACCCAGATTTCATACCGAAAGCATTTATGGCTGAATATCGTCTAATACTTGGAGGTTCATGGGTAGTTATAAGTGGAGTTGTAAGTCGCCGAATATAGGTTATAACTATGGTTACCCTACTTATAACCCTACTTATAACTACCCCTGAACCTTCAAGTAGGGATTAATAGTGGAATCTTTAGAGCTTCAATGTAAAAATCTAGAAACCCTTGTTCCTCGGGATGATGTGGTCCTTGACGCTGCGCATACTTCTTTCTCACGCTCTAGCGCTGTGAGGCTTGCACCGGGGATATGAAGGTTCAAAATGGGGACTGTAAGCCAGGAAGCAATGTAACAAGCATCCGAAAGGGCTCCAAAATCACCCTAAACCCTAACACCCGAAAGCTCTGAAAATCTCTGTAGACCCTGTGGCCCCAACACCCTGCCCCAAACTAGGCAAGCGCCACTACTTGGAGGTTGATGGGCAGTGATAAGTAGGGTTATAAGTAGGGTAGATATAGTTATAACCTACATTAGGGGACTTCTAACCACCCATGAACCTCCAAGTAGTGAAGGCCGGGCTTCATGTTGAACTGCTGGGTCCACCCCTCAACTTGTTTTGGGCTCGCGGTGCGCCGTAACCCAACAAAATTGACTCAGACCCCAACCACAAGGCCCTACACACTATACCCCTGCCCTACTTGGAGGTTCATGGGTGGCTCCAAGTGGAGTTATAAGTCCCCTGATATGGGCTACATGTACAGTTATCCCACTTCTAACCCCACAGCTACAACTACCCATGAACCTCCAAGTAAGTGTCATCTACTCTCACAAGTATGAACCTACAAAACTACTATCCTAAAGTCCTAAACCCGACTACCTAGGGCTACCCCTACCCCAACGACTCAGGGCTTTGCGAGGCCCCACTGAGAGAAGAAATCCCCGATCTCCTCCTCGCTGTCCCTGTCGCTGATTCCTCGTCTTGCGTTTATGATTGGGTTTAGGGGTTAGTGTTTAGGGGTTTAGGGGCCTGTGCGTTGAGCCGACCTACCCAATACCCACAGGGATCACTCGCAGGGCTGAGGGTGTAGTGTCATTGCTCACTTTGTGCCCGATCGTGGTGGTTTTGGAGGGCTCGGGGCTGTTTCCTGGTGTGTTTTTGGTGGGTACGCTTCTCAAGCGTACGGTTTAGAGCTTTGGGATTCGGGCTGAGAGATATCTCGGTTTGAGGGCACAGGGTGGCTAGATAGGTTTAGTAATATAGTATAAAGGTCTTGAAATGCAGAAAAATGTGGAAAGAGGATCAATTAGACTCTGCTGAACAGTTGGTTCGGCGACCTCGCAACTGCTCAGAAACCTTTTGCCTGCGATAGTGCAAGCCACAGACGAATTTAAAAGCAGCCGAAAAACGTCAAAGGAAGTCAAACTGGAAGAGGGGAGGCCTCTTCCATGCACTGTCTAGTTAGCAAAGGGCCCTCGCAAAGTTGTTTTCCGAGAACGAACTCTGCAAAATGCCTTTGTGCAGAACCGCCCAAGCGCAACCTGACTGGCAATTAATTCCCATGCAAAACCCCGCAGCCGCTCTTGAAATGTCAATCAAAGCTCTCATGATGATTCTGCTGATGATGACGAGGGAGACTAGTTTCCTGGGCTGATCGCGCGGAAAACACGACCGCTTTCACTTCAGTCCACCAAGTGCTGACACACTGCCACTCGCGCAAGCCGCAGGGCTTTGGATGCCAAGCGATTCTGCTGTACCTGTACACTCCAGCCACATCGCTATGTCGGCGATCAACTCCTTCTCAACCACGAGTTGCTTTGGCCCGCCAGCGCTTGCCAAGCACTGCTGTGCATCCAGGGCAAGCATCGACCCTAAACTAGAGCTTCAAGGGTTGAGGGTTCAGGGTTCAGGGATTGGGTTTGCAGAGTTTTAGGGCTTATCGGGTTTGGAGGATGTATATTTATCGCGTGTGTAATCCTAAGGTTCATAAGGTTCAGGGTTTCGGGTTTGGGGCTTAGGCTTTGGGGTCTATAAGGGCTTGGGGTATAGGGCTCAGGGTCTATAATTCAAGCTGTCCGGAGTCCGAAGACTCCCAGGCCCGAGACCCGGCAAACCCTTCAGGCCAAAGCGACTTTGAAACTTGAACTTCTAAACCGTAAGCTGCTAAAGCCCAAACCCAACACCCCTTGAAGGAGCCCTTAAAGGAGCCCTTTTGAAAAGGATCCCCTAAGAAGGAGCCCTTAAAGGGAACCCATAAAAAGGATCCCTTCATAAGGAGCCCTTAAAGGAACCCTTAAAACCGAGCCCTTTATAAGGAGCCCTTAGCGCCCCAGAGTCTTTGAACCAGCTAAGCTGAGCCCCTCGGGCTGAGTGCCCCGGCCGCCAACGAAGATTTTGCAGGGGTCCCCCTGCCTCGGATCTGTCGAAAGCGTTCTTCTGGGTGATGCTGCTTGTTGGGGGCTTCGTGTGCTAAACCCAAAACCCTAAATCCCTGAACCCTAAACCAAAAACCCCTGAACCCTAAACCCTAAACCCTAAACCCCTGAACCCTGAACCCGAAACCCCTGAAACCTAAACCCTACCCCCCAGTAATAAACCCTCCAGGCTTCAGGCTTCGAGGATTGAGGGCTGCAGAGCTGCAGGCCTCTTTCGGGCTGGAAGGTTCTAAGGGCTTCAGGACTTGAGGGTTTCAGGGCTTAGGGGTTCTTCAGGGCTCTGAGACTTTCCGGCTTTAGGCTTTTAGGGTTTAGGGTTTAGGGTTTAGGGTCCTCAAAATCTAAAGTCTAATCCTCCAGACAAAGCTCCAGATCACGGAACCTTACGCCATCCGAAACCCTGAACACTACTTTCAAGTCTATTCGCCTGCTGCGTCTCCATATGTTTACCATGTTATATCTATGTGCACATTTCGAAGATACATATTCCTATTCTGAAAGCTTTCACTGCTGCTGTTGTTACCCTTCTAACTTTGGCGATTGCTACTGTTCGCTGCTATTAGTCTGTTAGTCCTAGGAATCTTCTTCGCAGCATTACCCACGGGGTCCTAAGTACCAGCATGGAGGACACTTGCACAAACCACAACTCATAGCAAGCAGCTAGAAGGCCCCCTTCACTCGACCAAGTGATCCAAGGTGCCCGTTGTCTCTGGCGCCATCCTTGCACACATGAATGACCCACACCTACGGTTTTTGGGGTCACGCCCCATACGGATGGGTTTGATGTCGAGGGTGCAGGGTTGAGGGTGGACGGGCTGGGCCCTATTAGTCATGACTAGCCTTGACGAGCCTGGAAAGCGATACCAAGAAGGTCAGAGTCTTGGGTGTTTTGTGTATGAAGCGGATTGGTAGTTTGCCGTTTGTTGGTGCTTTTTCGGGGGAAGTGGCTGCAGCAGGTTTGGCTGCTCCCCCTCCAAGCCCGCAAGTCCGAGAACAGCAACAAAGCAAAAGCAGTGTGCAGCGATGTATTGTTTGCAAAGAGTAGGTTGGGTTAGGTTAGGCTAGGAATTATTGGGTTAGGTTAAGTTAGATAGGTAAGGTTAGGACTCCCATCGCATCATAGATCTACAGGGTAAACTACAATCCCCCAAAAAGCGATTAAAACTATCCAATGAAGCCGTCTGCACCGCGAGATCCCCACACAAACCCTAAACCCAAAGCCCTCTACATACCTAAAAGCACTACTGCTGATGATATACATCCTGCATTACCTTAAGTATTAAGGACCCTAAACTCTGGGAATTAAGGTATATTCCTTATTATGGGGAATGCAGGATTTAGATCATCAGCCGTAGGATATTAGGATCTCTGTGGGGTTCTTTTTTTCCAGGCAAGAGTCCCACCCTTTCCGGGCAGCGAAGCTCATCGTCAGAGGCTTCGTGGCACCGGGGAAGTTCTGGGGGTCCTGAGCATAAGACCAAGGGTTTAGGGTTTAGGCTTTAGGGCCCAAGAGTAAGCGGTAGAAGAATAATGCTGATGACGATCACCGTTCGATAGGTAATAGCAGCACTGAGTGAACGTTCTTTACACTGCTGAGGACAAGAAAAACTAATGATAATGTACCATGCATAGAGTTTGCACTTGTACTGATAGCAGCATAGCAAATCCTCGACATCATACTGATAGCACAAGTGTTCGCAGCAACAATAACAACAGCCACTACCAGCGCCATACTACGGCATACTCTATGTTCTTACATACCATACACCCGCATAGCGGGAGTAGATATTGTAATGGAGTTGGAACAAGGCCCAACAACATGATATAATGGATTAAGATGAAACAACATGCATGCAAGCCCAGGGCACACACACATGCACACACGCCTCGTGCGTTGCACAACAAAGCCAAAGGACGACGACAGCGCAGTCTGCGTCGGCGGCGAATCTGAAGGTGACCTTGCGTGCCACACCCGCAGCGAGGTACAGTCAATGGAAGATGACTACTGAGATGCTCCATTGGGTTTGTTTTGGCAGGGTAAGGGTCTAACAGCTTCTTCCGGTCTGGGCGCACAGGCCCTGAACTCGAGTGTTTAAGGCTGCTTTAAGGCCGCCTTGTTTTAAACATACAAAAACACCTCCAAAGTTTACCCTCGCTCACTTGCGGTTTAGAGCATCGTGTCTGCTTAAGCAGAGTAGGCTGCACAACCACCTAGACCCTCACCGTGCTTACTTGTTGCCTGTTCGGGGCCCATAGTATAGGTGTCATCCAAAGAAACGTACTGCAATTCAGGGTCTAAGTATCGGTGGATGTGGTTACGGCAACATCCACTTGCACGAGGCCTGGAGCTCCCTCGTACTTGCAGGTTCATGAGTACTTATAAGTGGCCTTATAAGTCCCCTAATATAGGTCATAACTATAGTTACCCACTTATAACCCTACTTATAACTACCCCTGAGACCCCAAGTATCCGACGTGGAAGATGCGGGTGCCAAGCCCTTGTCCACTGTGAAGTCTTATCACTTCGGGTTCGAATACCAGAGCAGGCCAAAATATAGGGGCCTAAATAATTACCGCTACTTAAGGGGCTCCATATTATTATTGGTATAGTATAATATACCCAAAACCGTATTCTAGTTCTTAAGGCCCCTATATTATAAACTTCGAAGATTCTTTCCCGATCCCTTTTGTTTGAACCCTCGACCCTATAAGCCTAAGCTCGAAACGGTCTTCCCGGATGCAGGAGCCAGAACGTCACTGCTAGAAGCCCAGCGCCGGCAAGGCTAAGCTGGCATGTGACTACTGAGGCTTCAAACTATGACGGTAAAGCCCTCCCTCAGCCCTAAACCCTGTGAAGTGGTTGGCCTACACCTGAACCCACAAAACCACCATCTGTGTCAGGAGACGAAGGCATAAGGCGACTTCTTTACTTCCGCTCCCTCCTTCGCACAGCACTTCGAGGGTATGGGTTTCTGGGAATCCAAACCGCGCAAAGCAACAACGAGGTTCAAACTGCTCGAGAATTCATCGGTTTAGGACCTTCTCTTTAACTTGATAGGTCGAGGGTGTGCAGTTCCGCAGAGGGATGTCACAAAGATGGATAGTGTTTAGGGTCTAGGGCCCAGAGTCTACTTATATAGCATATACATGTATATACTCATGCGGAGTGATTCCTATATAGGCAGGTCTACTGTCTAGGTGAATGGACGCAAGTCTAAAGGTTGGCCTTAGGGATCATCTATGGCGAATATAGGGATGAAAGTAACCCAGAATGGCTGAAAGGCTACATAAATTTACGACTAGGGTGTCTAGACTCAATCATCTTACATGAGGTGCAGCGTTCCGGCTTCAGGTCTGTAGCAACTCCGGATTCAGAAACCCACAGTCCGTGCTGTCCTCAGCTCAGTTCCGAAACAGATGAGCCTAAACCCCCAAAAGCCTTAGACCCCTAGGCCCCAAACAGTAGAGCTTAAACCCCAACACCCTAAACCCCAAACAGAAGAGCCCCCAAGACCCTGAAAGCCCCAAACAGGAGCCTACACCCCCTGTAGGGTCTGTGGCTGAGGATCACGGGAACAACCCGAATGAGGCGGTCGCCAGCACCAAACCCTAAAGCCTAAACCGTAGATCAGGATTTAGGGTTTAGGGTTTGCCCTTTAATGGGTCTCCCTGTACCTAGGATACATAATGACATACTTGGAGGTTCATGGGTAGTTATATGTGGAATTATAAATCCCCTATAATATAGGTATAACTACGGTTAGCTTACTTATAACCCTACTTATAACTACCCATGAACCTCCAAGGTAGGTATGGTTTGAAGGCCCAGTCCTTCGGTGGGCAGACGACGACGCTCTCCACGTGGCCGTACCTTGGGTTCAGGCTTCGCCCTACGGCCCAAGTACCTGATAGTCTGCACCTGCGCTATAACTGTCGCTGAAGCTAGAGTTCTATATATGCTTACATTATATATATATATATAGATATTCATATTCATATATTCAAAAATGAGGCAAGCTAGATCTTATCCCAAATCGGTATCGAAACATCCTACGTTTCTACTATCCCTTACTCAAGGACCTACTTCTCGGGTCCTTCGCATCCTTAAATCGGGCTCACTGCTTTGGATTTCAGCTTAGGGTCTACGGTTCCGGGTCTAGGGTTTAAGGGTTTAAGGTTTAGGGTTTAGGGTTTACGGTTCCGGGTTTAGGGCTTAAGGTTTAGAGCTTAGGGTCTACGGTTTCGCGCTGAGGAATTGCAGTGGCCTCCCTGGCACGGGGCCTTCCGGTTAAGGGTTTAGGGTTTTAGGGTTTAGGGTTTGGGGTTTAGGGTTTAGGGTTGTTCTGAACCCGAAACCCAGAAGACTCCTTATAGGCCTCTAAAAACAACCCTTACGGGGGAGGGGGACTTCATAGAAACCTTCTCATAGGAACCCCGAGCTGATAGACCTCTGGACGAGCCTTTTTGGAACCCTTGCAGAAACCCTGAAAGGACGCATGTTTAGGAATCCTTGCAAGAACCATACTTGGAGGTTCATGGATAGTTATACGCAGGGTGATAAGTAGGATAACTAAAGTTGCAACCTAAATAAGGGGACTTACAACTCCACTTGCAACTGCCCAGGAACCCTAGACCAGAGATCCTATGGAACTCTTCCAGGAACCCTACTTCTAACCCTACTTATAGCTACCCATGAACAAGTCTAAGTAAGCCTTGCTCGCCCGGTGGCCTGGCGAAGTGCTGGCCCAGGGCTTGCCTAGTCTGTAGCCAGGCTTAAGGGCTTTAGGGGTAGGAGTTGGTTTAGGGTTTAAGGGTTTTAGGGCTGGGGTAGGGCTTGAGGGCTTTAGAAGCTGGAGTTGGTGGTTTGAGAGCTTTAGGGTTTGAGGGCTTGGGGTTGAAAGCTGTCGGGCTTAACAGCTTTATGGCTTTAGGGTTCTAGTTTACGCTTTCGGGTAGCAGGCATAATTTATGCTTTGGGGTTTGGGGTTTGGGGGGAGGGAAGCAAGCAGAAGCTGAAGTTGACGGCTTCGGCTTCAGGAAATACTAGGGAAAATGGCCTGAGTTGGGGCTTTCGGGTGTATTGTAGCGTAGCAACTATGTGAGAAGATGAGGACCATAGAGATGTATTCTTGGGCTTTCTATGGCTGTACAGGTTTAGGCTCCTTGGTGCCCAAGACACTCTCAACTCTTGGCCAGAATTTGCCTTTTTCGGCTGAATCCTAGCAACTGAAAGCCTGAAAAGACGGGGATGCTGTCATCTGGCGGCTTCGATTCAGTTCCTGTAAGGCCAGGATGGTAACCATTCAGGCTTGGATAGAACCCTATACTAAACCCTTATAGGAGCCCTTTGAAGGAACCCTTATACAACCCTATACTAAAACCTTATAGGAGCCCTTTTAAGGAACCCTTATAGAACCCTATACTAAACCCTTATAGGAGCCCTTCTAAGGAACCCTTATAGAACCCTATACTAAACCCTTATAGGAGCCCTTTTAAGGAACCCTTATAGTAACCCTGAGCTCCGGGAGCCTCGAGCCTGACAGCCGTCAAGCCTACCTGTAGCCGAAGAGACCTACCTTTTTAGGGCTCCTTATTAAGGTTTCTACGTATAGTTCCTGGAAGAGGTAAGTCTTTTGGGCTAAGCCCTAAATAAAGCATAAACCCTAAACCCCTAAACCCTAAACCCCTAAACCCCAAACCCTGTACTGTAAGCTTATCCATGTCAAGAAGCCCACATGGTCTCAGGGCTTCAGCACAGCTGCTCCCTGGCTCTTAGGTAGGGAAACGGGGGAATGGATCCCCATCATCGTCCGCTAGGGCGGCTTCTAGTAGTCCCTATAAGCGCCAAATTCCCTACTTGGAGGTTCCTGGGTAGATATAAGTAGGGTCTAAGGATGACAACTATAGCTATAAACTATCTTCGGCGACTTTTTGCTGCACCTAAAGCTACCCATGAACCTCCAAGTAGAGCCCCCTATAGAGCCCCTATCGAACCCTTAGACCTTAAAGACCCCTTATAAAGGAACCCAGATACTAACCCAAGCACCTGATTATTGGGTCCTTTGGACCCTTGGGGTAAGAGCCAGGGAGATTTTTCTGTCCAAGGAGCTCCTGCGCCTGATCTGGGAGGCCACCGACGAAGACTTTGAGGCCATTTCGCACGGCCTGACTCCGAGATTCCAAAACTCACTGAAGTTAGGAACTATGCTTCCAAATCAGATTAGGGATCTCCCTAGAACTTGAGGTATAGTCCTTCAGTCGGAATATGGACCTCCCTATGACTAAAGGATTATTCCGCAATTAATACGGCTTCGGATGGCCTAACCATGACACTCAAGGCGATCTCGCGATGGAGATGAGACTGACATAGGGGCCATAATGACAGCATTAGACATTAGACTATTTGGGGATGCAGGTTTAGGGTTTGGGGTTTGGGGATGTACCTTTGGTTATGGTATACCAGTCTATTCTATAGGGACTATAGATATAAGGGGAGTGCTCATGAGTGCGCAAGAGCACTGCGTTTCGTAATCGAAATCATACCCCGTGCACATGCCAAATCATTGAACTTAGGGTATAGGTTGTAGGGTTTGGGGTGTTGGCAGGATTCTGACGTCCCCCAAACCCTTACGTCTTAGTCCCTACCATAAGCCCTGAACCCTGGAGCAAAAACACTAGTGCGCATTCACGGTAGGGTTTGCAGGATTTGGGACGGGACGGTTCGCAAGTTCAGAATATGACCTGGTTAATGTCTTAACCCCAAGGGTCCAAAGGACCCAATAATCAGGTACTTAGGTTTCGGATAGTAGTTATGTAGGTTACTACTTGGGAGAGTATGTGATTATGAGGTACTTGGACCCTTGGGGCAAGGCGAACTGTGCACGCTTTGGCGATTAAGGCTCCAGGCTGATGGTGCGTTCAAAAGTCCTTAGATCCCCTGGCCCCTCAAACCTCCCGGAACCCTAAACTCAACAGGGTTTGAGGTTTCGGGCCTTGAGAAAATGTGATGAACTCCGTGAATATTTCAAACAAAACAAATCCAGATAATCTCTAGGCTGGGCCTGGGGCATTCTCCTAAACCCCAAACCCTAAACTTAGGGCAGCAGCTTTGTAGTTTGAGGGTTCAATCAAGAGCTAGCAATCACATACATGTACCCCACACCCTAAACCCTACACCTGTATGATACCCTTATAGATCCGTTGATGCCGCTCTTTCCCCAATTCTTAAAGGCACCCCTCAAAGGGTGTGGCTGCATTAGATGGCAGCTCAGCCAGGTCGAGGTTCAAGAGTTCGGTACAGCTGCGGGTTTAAGGGGGCTGTTTCTTTGGTTTTGGGTTGTGGGGTTTGCGGATTTTAGGGTTTAGGGCTTTCTAGTGCTTTAGGGTTTTGTTTGTGTGTTTTAGGGCAGGTTGGCCTTCAAGACTTAGGTTGTAAGGCTGCAAAGGAGTCGTTGACTCTTGTAACTCGTAGTGTTTCAGACAGCCGCAGACACCCGAACTGGCAAAAGCGAAAAGGCAAGCCTGAACGATCTAGAATAGGGCTTTAGGATCTTCGATGCTACTGAGGTACTCTCATGAAGAGGACCCCCGGTCGTGTATCTGTGGCAGCGGTCCTAAAAGGTGGAATGCCAATGAATCGGATATCTTTCAAAAGGAGCAGACCCAGACCCCCAAACCTCAAAGCCTACCAGGACCCCGCAAGACACGCTTGAAAGGGCCCTTATGGTCATTGAATATGTCGTGGCTAACTCAGGGTCAAAAACGAGAGTACAGTAGTTGAGTCTCTACAGGTAAAGATCGAGCAACCTACGCTTTAGGTTTTACTGGCTGTTCAAGAACTTTATTGAGGTTACCATATTGGTGCTATATAGTAAGTCATGCGGTTTCCTTATGATGGTAGCTGGGTTTGAGTTCCTTCACAACAACCTACTACAGGGATGGCACCTCGTCGTCTTGCTTCCCCATCCACGCCCGCCCAAGACGCGCAGGGAGCAGAAGCCCCCACAGACTCCAAAACCCCTCTGTGTCAGAAATGGGCCTCAACAGTACATTTGATAAACCTAACTGGTCATGCACCCTCAGCAACCTATTTAGTCCTTCGTTTAGCTTTTCCTCAATTCTCAACGCGTAGCTGTCCGAATTCAAGGCTCTGGAGCTCTCTACTAATCTTCGGGATGTAAGGCCTACGGGTTCTGGCACTCGATGCCTGCATGGTTGGAGGCCTAGGGGTACTGCTTACGGTCAAGAGGGCTAGTGTTTCCTTAGCTGCTCAGCATTAACAACTTAGACTAGACTTGAATGCAGGATGAGAAAGCTTAGGAAGCCTAGATTTGAGAATGTTGGGCATAATCACTAATGCTCGAGACGAAACGATGCAAGGGGTGTAAGCTGTTTCTCATCGGTACATGCTCAGAGCCATGTCCAACGTAAGCCAAGGAGAGCTGCAGATCTTGCCAGAACCGGCCAACGACGACATCCTGCCCTTCAGACACTATGAATTCTGCGGGTCTAATTCGCTGCGTAGTATAGGATTCAGGTTTCGTGCTTAACTGGGTATCTCATCGGTGCAAATTCAACATGCTATTGACGTGCTATTGCGGGTTTGAGCAATGCAATACGTTACTCGACTGCAAGCCAGGTCTAGACCAAACGCTGGATGGACAGTCACGCACCAAGATTCTCTGCGGCAAGCTATGACAGCTATGACTGCTGGATGTGACCTCGAGCCCGGAAATGCAAGGCCCCGGAGGCCTCAACGTATAGCTCTGGCCCCTAGGTAAGCTCAAATATGCCAAACCCGGAACCTTCAGTCAGCCCATGACAGGTCTGTAGAGGCTTCGGGCCATACAGCGATCGAAGTCTCACAGCTATTTTCCCTAAACACTAAAAACCGTAAACCCTAAATCTTAAACCCCCCAAAACCCTCAACTCTGATTACAGCCTATGCCCCAATGAGACCCTTGGCCACAATCTCCTAAGCCCTTCCTTCTTACTTCCCCAAGAAGCCAGGGAATTACAGCTTAATACTTTAAGTTTACTACTAATTGTAAGAACCCAAAAAGTTTACAGGCTGGCTATTGGAGAACCAAGCCTTTAATCTGGCACGGCCTACCTCCTTTAGGATTTTGACCTGGCTCTCGGCGAGTGTGGCAAAAACCTGGCCGAAGTTGAGGGTCTAAGGCTCTTAGCCCTCAAAACAAAGACTTTTTGGCACTTGCTATGATGTCTTTAACCCTAAACCCTGAACCCTAAACCCGAAACCCCATTACATAAGTATCAAGTGCGCATAAGCTCTTTCTTTCTTAAGGCTTAAGGCCAGCTTCCCAGCCTACCCTAAAGGGTGAAGGGACTTCCTAAGCAGCTTTTTGGGCAAGGTAGCTATGGCTACTGTCGGCAGCTGAAAAAATATACCTGTAAGTAAGGTAGCTAAACATTACAACCCAGAGGGTCCACATATACTACCACTATGGAAGTAGGCCCCAGACGATCATCATTAGCATGGTTTTGCGGACTTAGTTTTACAAAATAGTTGTATATAGGGAACCTCTTGGTAAGCAACGTAGCTATGATTACTGTAGCTATAACTTGTGTGTATAGCCACGGCGCAACTTCTATTACGACTTACGATGTCCCCTAATCCCCCAAGTGGTGGTATCTGGGGGGCTTAGGATTCAGGGCAGGTACGGTGGCCTCTTCAGAATTGAAGCTGAGGAGTTGGAACAATTTCTGCATGCCCCTAAGGTCAAAGTTACAGGTAATCCCAGCACGAATCATCCTAGTCCATGTTTCAAGGTCTTTTGGGCTCTCTCCAGTTTGGGTGGGTTCCTCATTGCATCCCCGCATGCCCTTCGCAGTATAGAGAACTCCAACATCAACCATCGCTCATCCATATTCCGACTAGAGTGCCAGGAAGGAGAGAGAGGTTGGGTGCAGGCACAGGGTGCGATATGAGGAGTTTGGGAGGCTTTTTACTATAACTGTACAGGGACTGTAAAGGATCGTATGTTTGCAGATACTTCAGACTCAATTCAGATTTCCATGATTGTTCGAGGATTGAAAGAGGTGAGGCTTATTTCACGAGGGATTCGGCATTCAGCCCAAGATGTGGAACTGTGCTCCCGAGTTGGTTCCAGCGTGTAGTTACACGACAGCAACAAGAGAATGACATGTGGCAGTAGTTGTCCAAGAAGTAAGCATGGGCTACCGAAAAGGCAAGACTAAGACCCACTTGGAACAGCCCTATAAGTCCCAAAACATAAGAGTCGGGCGAAGGCAACCAACGTCGCCGCCAACGCCATAAGGCTGGAAAAGAGAGGCAGTGTTATTAGTTGCGCCACCCCTCCATGGGTGAAGATACTACGTACTCATGTCGATGGGCAGGTTGAACCCTGAAACTCTCGTAAAAGAGCCTGAATACAGCCAACAGGGTTCTGGGGTACATTATCGGACATCTTCGAGCTACGGAATAATCTAGACTAATCGTCCGTGGTGGGCTTTCTGGGTCCGTCTGGCTCCACGGCTAATGCTTCCGGGTTGTGGACCGCCCTTCTACCCTAAGCCCGTGTTGATACAACACATGGCTGAACCAGCAAGCAGTGTGTCGGCGTTCCAACCCTGTATGGCAACCTTGCAGACGCAAGCCAGGTAAGACTCAGAAAGCAGGCAGTAAACCCAAACGCTTAGACCCTAAGCTCTAGACTCTGAACCCACGTGGCCGATCCTTAAACCAAAACCTTAAACCCTAAGCCCAAGCACTTCAACTCTAGACCCTGACTGGAGCCATGTGACTCGGGCTCCCTACAGGACTGCACAAGGCCCTCAACACAGTTTAGGGTTTAGGGTTTAGGGTTTAGGGTTTAGGGTTTAGGGTTTAGGGATTTACACATTTAGAGCTTTGGGTGTTAAGGGTTTAGGGTTTGGGATTCAGGGTCTAGAGCTACGGATTTGGGGTTTAGGAATGACGGCTTGGGGTGTTACATTCCTTTGAGACAGAATGGGCCTTCGAACCCTGGAGCCTCAAAGCCGAATGAAACCCTATAAAACTAAATAATAATATGGGGGGCCTTCAGAATTAGAATAGGATTTTAGGGTATAGTATACTATACTTATAATGAGAAAACCACCAAAACCCTAGTCTAACTATTATAGGCCCCTACATTAAACACTTTCAAACAACCAGCCCTGACCGCAACGGTGCTTTTTGCGCAATCGCAGATACATCCCAAGGGTCCCACGGTGCTTTTGCCTTATGTCTCGGGTAAAGCTAGGACCCGTAGAGGATATAAGAAACACACTTGATCTCATAGGGGCGATAAGGGATACCACTACAAGTACCGAGACCGCTATATTAGCCATTCTCTTTGCCATGAGCCCCGATTTCGGCATGGCTGGCTTCGATAGCACGTGGGTAGTTCTCTAAATTAAAGTCCCTTGTAGCGTCCTTTTCATTGGGGTTGCTGTACTATATTGGGGACCTAAAAAGGGACCCTAATTTAGAGGGCTACCCATATTAGCAGACCCTTCAAGAAATCTTAAACAGAAGTTAAAAACGATTGTACAACCCTGAAGAACCTTTAGAGACACCATGAAGTACAGCATTTGAGGCCTGAAGGATTCCTCATAAAACCGCCAGAAGACCCTTGTAGAACCGTATCAGGTCCAAGACTCTTATAGAACCCTTGCACAGAGCCACTAGAAACCACACCTTCGTGAGAACATAGAAGCCTGTACAAGTACAAATCTTATCACATGAGGGTTCCTTAAGATAGCTACAATATACCCAAACGCCTATTCCAATTAAATATTAAGGCCCCCTTGCACCAAACCCTTACAGTACCTAACCGGTATAGGAACACTTTACAAAAGGGAACCCTTAAAGGAACCCCAAACCCGTAAACTTTAAGGCTTATGTAAAGGAAGCTTATTCTGATCACTACGGCAGTGGGGACCCGATCACTTTCAAGAGCGTGGGGCCCCGAGGACGGCGGGTTGGTCGACGCGAGAGTAAATCTCTGAAGGACCGGCGTGTGACCCTGTTGCAAACCTATATAATTAGGATTTAGGGTTTAAGGTTTAGGAACCCTATTGCTTATCTATATTGGGTTTAGGGTTTAAGGTTTAGGAACTGCAGCTTCTGTCAGCCGATGAGCGTGTCACAACACTGTGATGGTGAATGTGATGGTTGTGATCAGCTAACTTTCGTGCGACGTTGGCTGCCTTCACACTTAGACTACCACTGCAACAACGACTAGGAATCACAAATATCGAACGTCGCTGTTACCAAAAGAAGGAAGCCTAATCTTATTCCGAACAGCCCTAGCCCGTCCTAGCAGTCGTCGTCGTCCTGCTGCTCCCCTCGTCCCAAAGATTTACGGGCTTCAGGATTTCGGACACTTTTCATGTTTCCGGTAGTGTACATGTACTGAGAGTCGTACATGGACGAAGAGAGACAAAGCGAGAGACGGAGAGATGGAGTGCTGGTGTGTATAAGGTTAGGGTTTAGGGTTTAGGGTTTAGGGTAAGTGTATGTGTCTTAGTCTTGCCTTACATGTCTTCGCCGGGCGCTACATCCTGCACAACCTCTGCCCAAAGCCGGAATGGAGGATGGGAGCTACAAGGCCCTCACCGCGCCACTTACCGTCTGAAGGCCGCAGTATAACCTCGGAACTCAGACTTGAGGTCTTGCGTTCAGTGCTGCCTATTCGGGGAGAAAGGGCAGCGGAATCATTGTTATGTAACAACTCATTCTGAGGATGCTTCTTCAGAACACATATTTGTCAGAGCTTCCCAGCAAAGCAACCATACCCAAACTCGCAAGACAAACGATACACTAAAAGCAAGCACCCAAGAGCCCAATAGCTCCTAGTTGGCCTATGTAGAAACCGTTCAAGGATCCCTTTCTGGGTGCATAGATGTTGGGCTTAACGGGCTTTAGACTCGAGCGTTGGGTTTCGAATTCATTTCCGTCTGCCTCCAAAGCCCTGGACCCACATGGTATCCCGAAACACCGAAGATCTGAGCTCAAAGACTAGAACGACTGGCTTAGGGTTGAGGGGTTTAGGGGTGTAGGGTTGAAGGTGATCGAGATCTAAAGGGGACTTTTATACAGGTTCCTGGTGAGGATTTCTCAGGATCACGGGTTTGGGGGGGTAAAGGGGTTTCGGTAATAGGAATGTTCCTCAAAGGCTCTTACTCGAAGGTCTTTGCGGAGTTCCTTCAAGGTCTTTGTAGGGCTGTATGGGCTTGCATACGGGTGTGGTATATACTGCGCTTCAGCTGTCTCTTAATATGATTGGTAGCTTCAACTTCCGAAGCTGCGCCGCTGAGGTCCCAGCCCTGTTGCTGTTGCATCTGTTGCTGCTGCATCATCTGCTGCTGCTGCATCTGCTGCATCTGCTGCGGGGTCATCTGCTGCTGGCCTGCTCGCCAGAGGGCCCCGCTTTACCCACCAGTGTATTTGCTTCTTGGGTTGTTAGCATCCTTCAGGTGCCCCACGGCTAAGACCGCAAGAACAGAAGTTAGGATTAAGGTTATATATATATATATACATAGAGGACATACATACGTATCTATATATATATATATACACACGTAATCAGTTCAACAGATGTTCTGACCTAGCTTGGAAGCGGAGATTATCCTAAGGGTCCATGTACCCAAATAGTATACACTTTGGCCTTAATGTAGTCCCTATATAGGTACTCTAGGGCCAATGTTCTACTGTTTGGGTACATGGACCCTAAGGGTTACTTCTCGCTCTGCACTCATCTCGGGCTTGGTCCTTGACCGGATTTCGGAGTTGAGATCTGGTTTAGCGCTTGGGGTTGAGGGTTTAGGGTAAGCGGGTTTCAGCACCCGTCGCCCTCGGAAGCCAGGAGATGATTGAGATGGGGGAGTCTGCGCAAGCTTTCCGGGTTTCGGGTGTAATCTGGTAAACCCTAAACCCTAAACCCTGACTTGAGATCAAATACCTTAGCCCTCAGCCCGAAATAACAATGCTACACCCTAAACCCTACCAGCGTGGCCCAAGTACCCTTTGACTTTGACGGAGACCCCCTAGTCCTGAACAAAGGGCCCAGGACCCCACAACCCTAATATGGGGGGGGCAGGGCTTGAATGATTAGAAACAGGTGTGGGGGCGGGATGCTATGCCATAACGCTATAGACTTTAAGGGGATAGAAGTCGTTACTAGGGTATTCCGAACCCCCTGAACCCTAAACCCTCAACCCTACAAAAACCCTAAACCCTACAAAAACCCTAAACCCTACCAAAAACCTTAAAGCCTCACAGAAAGCCCTGAAAATCATGAATGGCTCTCCATCCCCTGGTCGACGGAGTTGCAGAGATGCAGCTGGCGCTAAAGCACAAACCGGCAGCTGGCTAAACATCACAACCGATATGGGAGTTTCCGAAAATAGGGGTACCTTATTGGGGGTCCTTATGATATGGATCCTACTATTTAGGGTACTATATTAGGGTCCCCTATTTTCGGAAACCCCCATATGTCTATGATAACTAATTACGATCATTTACAAAACATCACAACTGATGTGAGTATGATAGTTGATTACGATTCTTATTGGTAGAGTTTTTGCTTACCTATTATTATCACGGTTTAAATTCTTTTATTAATATCAGTTGTACTATTGTCCCTGGGTCTAGGATTTGAGGGCTGTGAAACATGATGTGAGATCGGCTTCCACAAGGCTCTTAACGATTGCATACGGGTCCAGGAGTTTATGTGGAGGGTTTGCGGCTTTCGAGGTTTGGGGGCGAGGGGTTTCAGTTATCTAGACCACTGATTAACAAAACTCAAGGGCCTTCTTTGTATTGGGGATCCTACTACAACGCCTTTTTCAGGCAATCATTGAGGGGATGTTATGAATCAGGGGTCTACATTAAAGTGCCAGCCCCAAATCCAAAAAAAAACACAACTTCTGCACGACCCTCTTCCAAAAACCTCAACACTCCTAAAAACTTACGCCCCAGGCCCTAAATCCAATGTCGAAATTCTGAACGTGCTCAGCCGCAGACCCTGAACCGCTTAGGTACCGGGATTCGGGTTAGGCCGCTGGGCGCAGGGTTACCTAAACGCCCCCAAAATTAGGTAAAAACATGACCCAACCTCTATAAAAAGGGCATGACTCGACTACTTTTTGGAGACCAGGGCTCAGGGTCCAGAGTCTAATATAGGAAACTGATTAAGAAACGTCGGGTCTTCATTAGGGTTCTTTAGATGAAGACATAGGGCCAGGGTTTCTTAAAAAGGTTCCTACATTAGATTTCCCGGCCTCTTTGCTGCTGGTAGGCACGCTGCTGTTGCTGCTGCATCTGCTGCTGCTGTGCCGGGTAGCCCCTGCCTGGAAGCTCGCGAACATCACCGTGCGGCTTAGGGTTTAGGTGTACGCGGAAGCCTGAACGCCAAGCCTGAACCCTAAACCCTGAACCAGAAACCCTGAATAGCCTGCTAAAACAGCCTCAGCCCCGAAGAGCAATCCCTGGTTTTCCTCTCGGATTGGGTTGGCAGAATAAAACGACACACACATATATATATATATATATATATACATATACATATATATATATATATACGTTGATAACTATACATCTATATAAACACACTATGTATACATACACATACACATGCACATGCACGTGCACAGTGCCATACACATACATGTACATACATGCATATAAGCAGAAGCATGCATGCAATCAACATATCAAACGACTCTACAGAGTAAACTGAACAACACCATGCAACACCCATGCAATCCATGAAACAAAAAACCGTAAGGCCCTGAAAGGCCTCGTTTGGAACCAATAAACGACTGAATGAGCCATGCCTTGTCGAGGCGCGAAGACTTCGAATCAGGCAGTGCGGCTTAGGGAAAAACTATGTGGCTTTGTTCGTTTTGCTGTTGCGAGGTAGGGCGTCGGGTAAGTAACTAACCTGACCAGACAGGACTTTCGGACTTTGTAAGACAAAAACCTTATGAGTGCTCGGAATGATACACATACTGCTGCCAGAGACCGTGAACACGAATTGTTTCCACTGAAATGGGTAGATAGACGGATAGACAGACAGACAGACAGACAAGCAGGCAGGCGGACAGACAGACAGACTGACTGACTGACTGACTGACTGAGAGATAGAGAGATTGATAGATAGATAGACAGATAGACAGATAGACACTTAGACAGATAGACAGATAGATAGATGGATCGATCGATTAGATAGGCGGGTACAGATAGGTAGAAAGGTGATAAGTAGACAGGTAGATAGAGCCAGAGAGAGAGAGAGAGAGAGAGAGAGAGAGAAGATAGCAGAATTGGATAGGAGAGAGAGTTAGCTAGAATGCAGCTGGATGGAGAGTGGCCCATCCGAGCGGTTGAATTGCAGAAAAATCCTCACATGGCCTTGCTGCTGGAATTGGCCAGTAGCACCGCCTCTGTAACCCGCCGCGGGGGCGCCCTGACAGGAGCAGGCTTTAGAGGACACCCTACGGGACCCTACGGCGGTAACGCCTCAACCTGAAACTGAACCCTAAGCCCTGAACCCTCATTCCTACACCCGAGACCCTACCGACGAAATCCTAAACCCTACGTAATTCCTACATCCTAGACGCCCCATTCCTGAACCCGTATTCCTACGCCCTTCGCCCGATGTCCTGAGCCCCTAAACCCTAGCTGTTTCACTCTAAACCCGAAATCCAGGGGCCCCAAAAGTCCCTAAGCCCAGATTAGACTCCGGATCGGCCCTAATATGGGGGCCTAGAATAAGGAACCCCAAAAACCCTATTCTAAGTATTAAAGCCCCTAAATTAGGGAGATGACTTCAACGTACAACCCTCAATCGGCCCTGATGAGAAATTCGTGTTGAGAGGTTCGAGTTTCAGCAAGTAGAATGCGGTGCTTTTAGGACATGATAAACTCCCTAATCCCTAAACCCTAAAACCCTAAACCCTGAACTTCTATAGATTTAGACTAGGGGCTTCGGTGTAGTTTTTAGGGCCTTTTAGGGCATGAGTATACCAGGGACTGTAGGGTTATAGCATTACTGTTTGCTCAGGCCTCTGTAAGCAACAAAGAGGCCCGAAAACAGAGACAACGAGTACTACTAGGGAACCTAGGTGACCCCTCTCCCAACAAGGCCATAGAACCCCAAAGGATCCCTTGGCAAAGCACTACGAGTCTTTTGTGCAAGCACGGGGAAGTCGTGAACCCAAGAAAAACCCTAAACCCTCAACCCCAAACCCTATAAGCCCCAAAGTCGTAGCCCGCTGCCGTTGAGGAGTAGCTGGGTCAGGCGATGCGTTCATGCAGCTCCAGTCCGGGTAAGCCGACACACCGGGCTCCCTGCCTCCGGTGAAGGTGACAACACCATTGCCGACCAGTCTGGCATCAAAGCAGTGGGTGTCGCAGTCGGCCCGATCGTTGAGTCATTTGACTCCTGAGAATCGAGCGAGAGGACCACCGTCTCTGTGGTACCCGCATCATTCACCCCTGAGCTTGATGTCCTCGCCCTTTCGTGGTGTGTCCTCCACGACTACAATGCTGAGATCATCGCTAAGCACCGGCACCATTGCAACTCCCATGACCCAACGGGACTAGCTTGCTGCCGCCTGCACTTCTTGAGACAGGGTTTTACAGCACAGGTTTGCGGATGGAACGACTCCAAATAGGCCATGCTCTTTGCTCGGATACTCTTCCGTTAGCCACCCGCAACCCTAAACCCTATGAGCACTCAATGCTATATAATGAATCCCTAAACTCCCAGCCTTAAATTCTAAGCCCCGGAAATCCCCAAACCCTGAACCCTAAACCCAAAACCCCTAAACCCTAAACCCCTAAACCCTAAATCCTCAACCCTGAACCCTTCATGCCCCTCAGCCCTCAACTCCATGAAAGCCCTACCTTAATAACTACCAGAACCTACTTGTTTGTAGGTTTCTTAATATAACACCTAATATCGATTTTCGAGGGCCCCCAAGCCCTAAGCCCCAGACCCTAAGCCCAAAGCCCTGAACCCTAAACCCTGAGCCCAAAGCCCTAAAACCCTAAATCCTAAACCCTAAGCCCAAAGCCCTGAACCCTGAACCCCAAACCCAAAGCCGAGTAAGCCCCTAAAAATATCCTGAACATTTTGAGGCCTTGAAGCCGCCCTGAGCAGGGGCTCCGCCCTTGCCGAACTGGGCACCCTTGCCGTAGGCTCCCTGGCGGCAACAGAAGTGGCAGGAACAGCTCTTCGGGCTTAGGATGGCTTAAGATGGGTTAGGGTTTAGGATTTATAGGGTTCAGGGTTTAGGGTTGAAGGGTTAGGGTGTAGGAATTAATTTGGGTTGAGGGTTCAGGGTTGAGGCTTTCTTGGTTGAGGGTTAGGGGGCTTAGGTTTGGTTTTTTGTCTTTAAACCCAGTATCCCCTAGACTCTCTCGGGTCGATTCGTCCAGAGAGGGGTTTCTCCGTGAAGAAACCTTAAGTTCCTATACTAAACCCTTAAGCCCTAAATCCTAAACTTAGCCCCTGAACCCTAAACCCTATACTAAACCCCGAAACGCTAAGCCCTAAACCCTTCAGGTCAGGGCTTCGGGGCTGTATGTGCCTGTGACATGCGCAATCCCGACAAACACATGGATTGGGGTCTCTTTTGAGTTCCGCTCTCAAACTATAGGGTGCCGTATTAAGACTAGAATCTGGAACTATGTAGGGTTCCCCAGAAGAACCATGACCTTGACGGTACCCGCACACTAGGATGAGACCCCCTGGCGGCCTAAACCCTAAACCCCTCAACCCAAAGCCCTGCAGTAAGGCTCCTTCACGCCACACCGACAGAGCGACACGATGCAAAAACCCAACTCTGTCCATGGAGCATTGGATGCTACATCTTCAAGCCTTGAAGCCGCTCCATATCCCAGCTTTCTTGAGCTGGACTTCAACTTCGTGGCATCCATGTGACAGTGCCATGGCAGCAAGGCCCGGACGTTAGCGAACGCCGAGCACGGGCCAGTCTGACAGGAAATCAGAATTTGGCGGGTTTCCGATTATTAGGGGTACCTTATTTTGGGGTCCTTATAATAGGGACCCTACTATTTAGGGTACTATATTGGGGTCCCCTGTTTTCTTCACAAAGCAAATACCTCCGCGCACCTGCCACTTGGCAGGTGATGCTGTTTGAAGAGCATCACTTCGCGGTTGGCCTCCTCGGCGATAGTTTGATCTGTGTTTTGAAATCCATGTGGAAAGGAATAAGCCCAGGACGAAAGCTTTCGGCACCATTCCGCCCACAAAAAAATTTTGCTTGGCTTCCAAGACAAGTCCAATAAGAAGGCCACTGCCCGCGCTTCCTTCTGTGCCCCTGAGGCCTTTGTTCCTTCTCCGACTTCCGCACTTTGCAAACACTACTGACAAAACAATCAGAAGAAGAGCAATCGCAATGATTATAAGAACGCTGAGAGTGATAAGACCACTGCTATCTAATGCATTACATGATGATAACCTTCGTGATAATACACAGTAACCCAGCAGCAGCATCAACATGCAAATCCAGCTGCTCAGGATCTAGTGCAGGTTTTGGGGGGGCACAGGGTTTGCCAGAGAGCCTAACAAGCGGCAGCGGATTCGACATCAAAGCCTAAATCCCTAAACCCACCAACATTCAGAATCCCTAAACCCTAAACCCTAAAAAAACCCAAGGGCCAACAACTCTAAGCTCAACCCCGAACTCCGGAAGGCTTGAAATCTAAACCGCAAGCTCCAAAAACACAAAGTCCCCAAAAGGAGGCCCTAAATGCGGAAATTCCTATAGAAAGCCGACCCGATCCCAGAATCCCTAAACTCCCAACACAAGGTCGTCAACCTATACCCCACAACTGCTCTCCACTAAAAGCCTAGAAACTATCTACAATTACAAGCCCTAAAGGGCTTTGGGGTGTTTTATAACTATACCTATACTGTTTGGGTTTAGGGTTTAGTGTGCCTTGGGCGCTACTCGCATCCTTCGCTAGGGACCTTGATGGACGAATGCTCGAAAGTCAAGCCCTGTGAGGCCTTTCGGTAAACTGAGTTCTCGGACAAACTCTGAGGTTTCCTCAAGAACATGCTCTTGATTCAGCCTGTACAACAACCTTATAAACCGCTTAGGCATTAGAAAGCCCTAAACCCTGCACAAACCCGAAAAACGTTCCGTTCTCAGGTAACTCACTACGATGTCCTCGAATGCTTCCTTCATCTTCTGCACAAGTACTGTTTCGGGTGTTCGGGTAAACCTGAAACGCCATAACGCCCTAGACGAACCCTATAAAAAAAAACCTTCAAACGCCCCTGACTCAAACCCCATTAACAACCTACAAAACGCTGGTAGTACCCTGAAGCACGATTTATTTTGCCAGAAAGCCCTGAAGCCATGCCTTCTGCTGCTGCTCCATAGCCCGGATCTCTTCGGGGCGGGCGAACCGTAGCCTGGCGCTCCTTGGCATCAGGCCGTTGAGACCCGGTTCGGTTTAGGGTTTTGGGTTGAGGACAATATTACAATAGTACTAATCATACAACTTGTCGCTATCGTTTTCAATACCTTCGCAACTTCACCCCTCAATGTCAAACTCATGCAGATTGCCCGCTTGCTGCTACTAGTATGTCTGTTCGTATTGGACTCCCATAACTATACTTAGTTTTCGTGCTTTATGCTGCTCAGGCAGAGTGAAAGTAGCATTCTGTCTTTTCTGTAAGGTACTGATTTGGGGGGGGGTCTAGACCCTAAACTGAACCCTAAACCCCAAACTAAACCATAGACTTACTAAAGCCTAAACTAAACCCTAAACTTCAAAGCCCTGAACTAAACCCTAAACCCTAGACTAAACCCTAGACCCTACACCAAACCCTGAAAGCTGAACCCCAAACTAAACCCCAAGCCATACTCTAAACCCTAAACGAAACCCCAAACTAAAACTATTATCCCGTTGTAGAACTCAAACCCCCGAGCTTTCGCGCTGCGTCAGCCCACGAAGATCCTGCCGAGTCGCTCATCCCCTTGCTCCAGCTTCTTGAAGCGCTCTCGCCGCGCTTCCTGCGCGCAGAGACCCGCGAGTCGAATAGCTCAAGAGATCAGAGTCCAGTACCCATTAGTTGAGGACTATATACCTTCAACTAACCTACCTGGTGTCTTGTCCCAGCATGCCTAACTCAGCAAAGTCAGCTCAAGCATAATTCGTAGCTCTAAATTCAAACGGTAACCAACCCTCGAAGCCCGACTCAAGATGAAAATGCATACTTCCCTTCGGCTAAAGGTTTACCCAACACCCCCTCAACACCAAACGGCTTCGCTAAGCACTATACGAGTGATCCGTAAAGCCTTTCGAGAAGGACTAGCGTTTGATCCAGGGTCTACATTCCCAAAGGGTCCGAGGTACTGTTATGGGGGAAACTTTCCCAACATAGAAACCCTATATTCCACGTTATACATATATATATATATATATACAAATATTCCACTCTATATATATATATATATATATCTATACATATTGCATTAATTATATTATCGGTACTTAGTATCCGTTGGGAATTCATGACTTCAGGTCGGAGCTCAAGGTTTAGCACGCCAAATCCAATAAGCCAATAAGCCCCACCCCCGAGACTCCCCTTTCCCCATCCCGCACAGGAGTCGTAATTTTAGGGTTTAGGGTTTAGGGTTTAGGGTTTAGGGTTTAGGGGTTTAGGGTTTAGGGTTTACTGTTTAGGGTTTAGGGCTAATCATCTGGCTGGTGCTTAGTAGAGAATGGGGGAATGGGCTATCAGGACTACCAGAAGGGACCTCAAGGGACTATCATAGGGATCCATGCCATTCCCTACTAACCAGACAGTCACCAGAAAAGGATATGCCGTCGCAGCCCTAAGGAATAGTGTTGCTATTTACTAATTGTTTGGGTTCGTGTTTTGTATCGAAGTCTTGCTGGTTGGCCACAGCTACTTGAAGCAGCCCTAAGGAATAGTATTGCTAACTATTCAGGCT
Source organism: Symbiodinium sp. CCMP2456 (assembly GCA_905221635.1). NCBI lineage: Eukaryota > Dinophyceae > Suessiales > Symbiodiniaceae > Symbiodinium > Symbiodinium sp. CCMP2456. The sequence continues at coordinate 150,000 of CAJNDV010036662.1, read as the reverse complement.
TCTATATACTAAACCCAACATCGAAGCCCGTATAGAAACCCATAGAATGTTATAGTAACCCTTGTAGGAGCCCTTATAGAAAGCCTGATAGAAACCCTGAGCATCTGTACCTCCGTCAGCTTGACGAAAATGTCGAAGCTGTCGACTTCTTCCGCGAGCTGAGCCTCCGACCGGACACCAGCAGTTAAGGGTTTATAGGGTTTAGGGTCGGGGGTACTATAAGGACTACAACAAGGATAACGGCTGCTATCACGGGTGTAGTATAGTTAAAACAAGTTCTGTTCTGCATCAAGGGGTTGTACGGTTTTACATCGTGCAGAAATTGGAAGTCTTAGGGGGGATTGCAAGGTTCAGGCTCCAGTCTAGAACAGAGTGTAGGGTTGTTAACACTGTTGGGTTTGAAGGATCAGGACTGGCGCCGTCCCAAACTCGAAATCCTCAAGAATCGATGCTGTCAGCATTGTCCGCGCATTGAAAAACAGCTGGTTTAAGGCCGTATCATTGAGCGGCCATGACCTAAACATTTTCGTGAGTTGGTTGTGACGAACAGAAACACCACTTCCTAGGTAAAACGCCCTATGTCTCGGAACCCTAAACCCTAAACCTTCAAGCCCTACATCCCCATGTCTCGAGGCCCCGAACACTGAGACCTGCAATCTAAGACTTTGAGCATCTCTACAGAGGACCGGATCACAGCAGCAATGTCGCCCTGAAGGCGATCCTCTGCAAGTTCAGATATATTCTGTCTCCCCTGAGGTAACATGGAACACCAAAAGGACTCGTGCCAGTAGTAAATAACCTGCTCCGTTTGGAATTCTACAGTACTATCGGAGGATAGATGCCGAAGCCCCCATAAGATGACCTTACTATATCGCGGAAAACCTCCGAACATGCCTTAAACCTCACGAGATACCCAAAGTACCTACACCTACGTACACCTGAAACCCAAGTCTGTAATGCGAAAACCCGAAACCCTAAAAACCTAAACCGTAGCAGTCGACCCGGTCCCGTGCAGGCCTGAATTACCATGTTTTCCGGGTTGATCACGACCGTGTCCTTCGCAGAGCGGGTCTTTGGATTCTGAGGTTTGTGGGGGCTCATGGTTTGCAGTCAGGGTTAGCAGTGGGCCCAAAAAGAAACTAGGGTGTGAGGTCTCCGAGATCAACAACACCACATAGCTACCTAGGTGTATGTACACACATACTTATATGTGTATAAATATTTACATAAACAAATTGGAACAGTATATCTGCATAGATCTTCTGCTCAGAAAAGTATATGGGAACTCTCTTTGGCGTAAGTATACTCCTAGGGTACGACAAAGCAGGGCGCAATCCCGCTATCATCTATCTCCCACTACCTCTAGCCAAGGAAACATACTGCCCTGAGGTCCGAACCTGGATCTTTGAACGCAACAGATCCCAGCTCCCCGCAACCTCCCAAGGTTGAAAGTGCCAGGATCCTGTCCCTCGAAATCCCCAATTCAGCACACCAGTCGCTTTAAGAAAATTCTACTTGGTTCGTGTAAGGGTCCTACAGGGCTTCGGGCTTGGGGTGTACATAAGGGATTCATCATGGGATTGCAACGTTAGGAGCCATGAAAATGTAATGCTGACAGAAAGCCTATTGAAGTTTCGGAAAATTCCTCTTCATAACGGACTTCGGGGTTTCTGGGTCAGAGTCCTTAATGAAGGAGAGCAGGGCGGCATTGTTCTCCACCTGCCCGGCCAGATATCACGGGAGTTGGGAGGCCCAGGTGCTTGGAGGTTCATGGGTAGTTATCAGTGGGGTAACTATAGTTATAACCTATGTTAGCGGACCTATAACTCCACTTATAACTACCCATTAAACCTCAAAGTAGCACACTTGCAATGTTGCTTCTGATGCTGCTGTTGGAGAACATGTTGTAGCTTAAGCAGCCTAGATGCGGCATGCTGGGGAAAGGCTCGGATTCACGGGTAGTACAGAGGCCCAAAGGACAAAATCAGGGTTGGGTGTGCCTCCTGCTGTACTGCTGCGAGCAATATCCGCACAAGCAAGATTCACAGAGATACCAGACCAAAAGCAGCGGATGAAGACTTGCTACAGGCACTGGAAGATTGCTATAGAGCACCTCACAAACTCCGAAACCTGAAACTCAGCAAAACATTGTAAACTTGTTCAGGGACCAACATGATTTGAGTTATGTTCCTTGGATTGTGCCGGGTCATGGAGTTTCTGGGAACCACGGCTGTTAAACTATCTTGGACCTTCAAACCTCAATCCAAAACCACTGCGGTGCGTGCTCGATTTGTCAGTCGTCGGTACCCAATGTAGGTAAGCCCAAAAAAGATCTAGATTCATGTCAGGCTTCAAGGTTTCGATGTGCGCTGGAGGTTGAGGGCACTAGGAGCTTGTGCATGCTAAAGCAAACAATACAGAGATAATGTAGGGGCCTTGTTAATTAGAATTGGGTTTTGGGGCCCATTATACTATAAATATAATTGGGAACCCCCAAAATGGTATTGGTGTTTATTTAGGCCCCTGTATTACACGCCCTTGGACGCCTCCAAGATCACGACTTGGGATAAGGGTTCGGGTTCAGGGCTTATGGCTTAGGGTTTAGGGCAAAGGGTGGAGAGCTCAGAGTTTAGGGCTATGCCCGCATGGCATTGCTGATCTTTCTGTCTTCCTGCTTATTGGACTATCCATGTTTTTTGTGGAGTACTGCTCCCAGGGGATAACAGTAGCAATCGGCATTGTCATCGTCAAAATCGTTGTAGACTCAGTGCTTCATGGCCCTGCAACCACATGCATAATAATATCATCCGTAGAACAGGGATCGACGACATGAACCTCAAATTATTAGAAGGACTCCTTCAACAACAAAAGGTCTGTACTGCTACTCTGCTGAAAGTATGATAATAAACTATGTCATACTTGAGTATATTATATTGTACATATATATATATATATACATACAAGTTATACATATATTTGTTTGTCTTGTTTACATTCCGTATTATGTGCAATTAGACTAGAACCGCCGCAGCCGCTGCTCTGGTGTGCTCTTGAGCACCAGGCCCCATAGTGCTTCACGTTGAAAGTCTTCTTATAGTACTTGTTGTAGTAGAACGGCCTGGGCGAACGAGAGGTTCGAGGTTCATACATGGAAAGGCTCGGGGTTTCGATTGGGGGTTTCGGGTTTTGAAGTTCAGGGCTTCTCACTGCAGGGCTTGAGGGAATTTAGGACTTTGGGGTTTGAAAGGGCTTTGGTGTTCAGGGTTCGGGGCTCTGGGGCCGCTGTAGGGTTCGGAAGTTGGGGTTGTGCGGTTTAGACTAGAGTTAGGGAATTTGGCTTGCCGTGGCTTGCCAGTTTCGGAGTCCATGTACTTGCTCGAAGAAGTCCCCCAAAATCACTATACTACAATAGTTGCAGTGTAAAGACGTCCGCACACAAGCGAAGATGTTGAAGGAGGACCTAAGATTGGGTTGCCTTGCAATACTGGTGCATACGTACTCTAGGCAAATCACACAATCCTCTGAGTCCAAACCCTTGCAGCACGCTATCATCTATCTTATGAAGCCTTCCAATCCAGATCGTATAAAACCCTAAACCGACACTCAGCCCTGAGCCCGGCCTGAGCCCTAAAGCAATAGCCCTAAAGCCGGACACCCTCAAGCAAAAGAAGCTCAAGCCTATGTCCAAAGCACCCTGCACCCCTGTAAGATCCCAGATCACCCTTATCAGAAACCCATGCTTCGTGTCTCCTGAAGCACTTCAACCCAAAGCTTCACTGATTCAAAGCCTAAGCCCTAAAGAAGAACCCCCCCCCCCCCCCNNCTAAACCCGATACCCTGAACCCTGAAGCCAACACCGGGAGCCACACCGTAAACACCGAGGTGCGACTCATGACCATAAACACCCCATACCTCGAAGCCCTAAAGCCCATACACCAAGAGCCGCACAGGTGCGACTCATGGATGCCTATTCTTTCGTCGTCCTGGGCATCACGTCGGAAGCTGTGGACCTCGGTGTCTCCCCGGTTCTTAGTACCAGGGTTCCTTTTTGGGATATACAAGGGTTCGATAAGGGCTCCGTTAAGGGTTCTATAATAAGGACTCTACTCGGAGATTCTTGGGTTCCTTGAAGGGATCTATAGGTTTTATAAAGGGCTCTGTTTCACGGGCAGTTTTTGGGGTGCCTTTGAAGGGATCTGTAAGGGCTCCTTCAAGGGGTTCCGTTAAGGCCGTTAACGGCTCTATGAGGGCTCTACTTGAAGGTTCATGGGTAGCTATAAGTGAAGTTAAAAGTTCCCCCAGTATGGATTTTAGCCATTATAGATAAATTAGACTAGCTCTCCTACTTTTTAGCCCTGCTTATAGTGACTGGTCACTGTAGGGTCTTTTAGGATCTCCTCTTGCGGGCCGAATTGAGGCAGAGGACCTCCGGCTTAGGGCTTGGGGAGTTTAGGGTTCGGAGATTCGGGTTTAAGATCGGATAATCTAATATAGGGGCCCGACATGATTAGAATAAGGTTTTGGGGTACATCATACTATACTGATAATAAGGATCCCCCCCAAAAAAAAAGACAAGAAGAGTATAGGCAACTTACAAGGGTTATAAGGCCCCCACACCATTGTCTGTCTAGGTTTAGGGTCAATCTACTGCCAGGGCTTAGGATTTCGGAGTTGGGGCTTGTGGGGGGGGGGGGGGGGGGCTGAGGTTTACAGAAAGTCACATGATCAGGGAATCAAGTCATGGATAAAGGATATGTTTTTTTTTAACAAATTACACATACTCACGAGCAATTAGCCCTGACTCCTGATCTGCGATGACCAGATGCAAAGGCTAAGAAGGGAACCTCATAAATGAGAAGTCGCTCAAAGCACCCCCGAAAAACCAAACAGCGGAGATATCACCCTGGGTTCCGTGCGAGCAGGTGAAGCTCCAATCGCAAACCTGGGCGGAAAAGTCTCGGCCGCACTGCAGACCCCTGAAAATATACAGGCTCTTCAACGTCGGCTCTAAGAGGGTCTTATGGTTACGGTTGAATACAGACCGCCAGTCGGCGTACGCATTTGAGGGCCTGAAAAGGACATTATCGACGGGTTGACATGACGGCTTGATATAATGGTTTGAACGAAGGGTTTCCTCATGATTTCGTGAACCGGCACCAACCAAAACATCCGTAAGCCTGCATCAGCTCAAGTAGCTCGGAATCCCGGAATCCGTACACCCCTTAGGGTTGAAGGGGTTTAGGGGTCCTTTAATTATTAAGAGGTTCAGGGTTTAGGGTGCAGGGTTTTGGGTTCCTCGTTTCAGACCCCCTCGAAACCATAGAATCCGACCGGGTATTAAGCCCTCAACACCTAAATCCCACGTATTCATTACCCTGCGATTTGGGCACATGGGCCCTCAGGTAAATAGACATCAAGATGACCCAATAAGCCAAGAACTTCTAGAGTTCTCCTCAGCGCATATGCAAAACTCAAGATAGTATGTGAGGTATATAGTCTAACCGTGGCTTCAAGACTTAACCCCCAAGCCTAAACCTCCCTGAAGGAGCGCTCCAGAATCCAATGTCTCTTCATTCATGGAGCGCTAAACACATTTCATGAAAGCCCGTTCGATCGTCACTATAGGGGCCCGAGAAACTAGAGTAGGGATTGGGCATGTTATAAAGCAACTTGTAGAAAGCTTGACGGGGATGCTGGTGCTTGTTATTCTGCTAGTGCTTATAAGGATAGAGTCTACGGACTACTATACGGGATTATATAGGGAACCGTTATAGGGATCCTGTCACCAACTCCACCAGGAAGTTATTGAGACCTCTACAATCTAGGGGCCCTAATCACGAAGAAAACCCTATTCTAATTATTAAGGCCCCTATGTCATGACGGCTCCGACCGTCTTCAGGCTGTGCCGTGCTCCGATGATCGAAGCCTACGCTCCTCTTGAATGGGTCTCGAACCTGCAAATCACTCGCGAGTTTGGGCTGTAGGACACAGTACGTCACGTTACACATTACACTGCATTGCACTACATATCACATACCCTTTGCAATCTAAACAAAAAACGAATTCAAACTGTAGTTTCAGACTAACCTGAAAACCGACTAATGTCATTAGACTCGTAGGCAGACCCCCTTTTATGCAAGATAGCTGAACAGGGGTTCATGGCCGTTAAACTAACCGGACAGACAAGCTTATCTCTACATGGTCGAGAGTTCAGCACTTATAGGAAAACGAAACTGCTTAGCAAAGCTTAGGGCCCAAACCTTCCAAGATCCCTTCATTCTGACATATACCTTGAACTATAGTAGGGATCCTACTAAGATCTAAGGTATGTATTCCATAATTAAAAGGATCTTGGAAGGCTTGAGGGTCCCGAGCCTTGGGTCAGGGTCTGCGTTTCGCACATTCGGGCTTTTTGGCGTGGCAGGGTTTGGGTTCAGCTCCGCCTTACAATACCCTAGGGGTCCACGTACCCCTCCCTATACCCCTTTTTAGTATCTTTGAATGCATGGACCCTTTGGAACACCAAGGCTCTGTTGAAGAAAGCCGAGCGACTCAGCAGCGCCCAGTCCTCTTCAGAGGTTTATAGTATTAGGTCGTTTGGGGTGTTTAGGGTGTTTGGGGTTTAGGGTTTATCGTTTAGGGTTTAGTATCAGGTCGTTTAGGGTTTAGGGTTTAGGGTTTAGTATCAGGTCGTTTAGGGTTTAGGGTCTAGGGTTTAGTATCAGGTCGTTTAGGGTTTAGGGTTTAGGGTTTAGTATCAGGTCGTTTAGGGTGTTCAGGGTGTTTGGGTGTATACATTATTCCAAGGCCCTGCATGGCATGATCCTAAGGCCCTTCAGTTTGAAAGTGTGCTTCCTTCGAGTACGGGTTTGGTAGAGTGCTTTAATTAAAACTCTTGACCGTCAAAGCCCGATGTAAACCTCGAGTCCACTCTTGGCTACATAAAGTTCAGAGTTTAGGGCTTAGGGCGTAAACGCAATCGGGGCCTAAGCCGAAACCATGAGCAATAATCGAGTTTCCTCGAAGGTGAACTTGGCAAACAGCGGCTCCCCATTGACGACATTGCCTCGGGGTTCTCTTGGGGTTCAGGGTTCTTTTAGCGTTTGCGGTTTCTGGGCTTCTGGGCGAAAGGATTTAGTCTAGACGGATGCGGTGTGCTTTTCTCAGACGGATGGCTTTATGGCTTCGGACCCTTGCCAAAAAAACCTTCATCTGCGAGTAAAAACCTTTCAGACGTCTTGCAATGATGGCCTAGGAAAGGGGAGTCTTGGGGCTTAGGATTCGCGCATAGCAATGACGCGCACATCTTAGCACATACAGTTCGATGACTTCAGACATATTCCTGCACTTTCGGCGTATTGTGTCGGTCCTTGTCATCACTCGTGTTCCCCAAACCCACCAGGCTGACATGGAGCTGAATGAAACCAACTTTGCCTCGCTTCGTGGTATAAGGCTTCTTTTCCAAACCCTAGACTCTGCAAACGCCAAACTGAGGCCCTCATTTCGTAAATCCTGAAAGCGCTACCCACAGCAAGATCATGCAACTGCCCAAACGGCAAGATCTACTGTGCCCACAGTCTAGGTCTAAATCAGGAGTATACATTATGCAGCGGCTGTGAGCGGGTGTTGTTGCTGGTTGTTCAGACGCCGATGGTTTCAACACTGCTAGTTGGGCGTCAGGTTGAATTTGTAGAAACGCAAATCTGTGTCAAGTCGCAGATGTCCGGTACTCCCATCACGTCGGTCACGGACGACCTCAAGACTTCGAGCTTTGGCACTGGGGGTTAAAGGTGTAGTGTAATGGTTTGGGCCTATGACCTATGATTTATCCCAGATAGTGACCTACATACCTACTATCCAAACCCGAATACCCAATTATTGGGTTCTTTGGACCCTTAGCATAAGGGTTGGGTTGTACAAGATAGAGTTCTTGTTTCAGTTCGTCTTTAAACCGAATATCTGAGACGTTGACAAATAGACTGGAGGTTAGAGTTCGTAATTAACAAACCCTAAGCCCTAAACACCAGACAAGCTCCGAGTCCTTAACCCCTGAATCCTATATGGACCCGTAAAGCCATCTTGGAGAACCCTAAAGAAACTTCGGACATGCTCTGAAAACCTTTAGGTAAAAGACAGCCCTCAAGCTGAAACGTGAAGCCTACAAACTAAACTCTAAGCCGAATGCGTGAAACCCTAAACTCGAAATCCGAAGCCCTGAGCCCATCGGAGCTGCAGCAAAGGCAACGGCCCGTCCACCTCTGGAGGATCATCATCCCGGTAAGCCTCCCAAAACGGGGCCTACCGGGACCCCCAAGTACCCTCTAATGCCCCGATGGTCCCTAACCAGGACCCCCCGAAGTATCCTCTAATACAGCTCTGATGGTCCCTAACAGAGGGTGCTTAGGCTATAATGGAAGGTAGTTGGTGGGTCTGGTTAAGGGTTGAGGGCTTAGGGCACTAGGCGCTGACTTGGCCCAACAAACAGGGTTAAGCTTTAAGTTGTTTTGGGAAGTTAACATTACACAGAAAGCTTAAAGGTTACCTACACAGCCACTAAGAAAGGCAATTCAGCAGAAGCCCAGTTACCTGTAGGGCTTTAGAGTCTTGCCGTTTCGCGGCGATTTGGGGCTTGGCGCCGAAATCTCCGGATACCTACATGCCACATACGCAAACCCTCGGACACATGCCAAGCCCTACACCACAAAGATCGGGCCCAGGCAGGAGACTTAACCGTGTAGAGCAGGCCCGAAAATGAAAGGGGCTTTGTACGTGTTTCTATAAGGGTCACTGGAATGGTTTCGTATCATGAGGGGTCCTGTAAAGAGCTTGAAAGTCCGGTGCCTGCTTGGCCGCAAACTCTCCTTGCTTGCCTGGCGCAGCTCGAGGCAAGACATCGGATGCTTCTCACGTCGGGATTCGGCTCGGCACCCTATACCCTAAACCTAAACCTTTCAGGCGAGTTTGCTTCGACCTGGGTCTTTGCGACTTTACCGGGCGCCTAAAACACCCCAGAACCCCTCTGAGACCTCTGGCAAGCGGTCCTGGGCGCGCTGGCCAGACCAAGTACCCTGCTTGAAAAGGCGAGTTTGCGCAAAGGCTGGATGGTCATGAGGGTAGAACAAGCAAGTCACAAGCTCTGAAAGTCAGTATTCGGGCTTCAACAACTGGAACAAGGGTTTAAAGGAAAAGTATAGCGTACTATGAACAGGAACCACAAGGTGAGATTATTGTCAGATAGACAGCCCCCTACGGAAAGCCCTAAGCCCAAACACTCCACAGAGCCCCAAACGTGCCGTCGTTGCTATGCCAGTCGGCCAGGACTTTCTGCCACTCTGAGGACTTCAGGTGAAACCTGGGCAATAGGGATTGCTCACGACTTTGGTATGCGTGGTGCAGGCTTCCTGATACCAGGTTTAAGGCCAACAGCTCTAGTCATAGTGGGAGATCTGGGAACATCACGGCCGTGAGAAACCTAGGACCAGTAAAGAGATGTCTACATCAACCTTTGAGTCTATATAATTTACAACAGATATACATAGACATGTAAAGTGAGCATTCTAAAACGGTGAAGTACAAACACTCAGAGCTATCAGCGGTTCTGTTCTGAAAGTAAGTGTGCCCTTGTAGCCCGACTACATCTTGCTGCACGTTGGGGTTCCCAGACAACCGTAGGATAGCACCTACTAGACCCTATTGATTACTATACTACCTTTCGTGGTAACCATTTCCCCCTCCCATAAAAGATACCTTGCTTCTAGGGTAGTCCAACAAGGTACCAGGATCCTGGTAAAGAGCCCCGAAGTTACGGAAGGTTTTGCGAATAAAGACCTCCCCAGACCTTACTAGGAGTCATGCCTTCCAGTTAGAAGGCACTGGTTTTCACCGTGGCTCTTTGCGTGGCTTCTGCTTGTCGGGCGATTTAACACAAGTGGTTTCTTAATCAGACGTTTACTTTCGACGTGAAACCAACGGCTCATGAACTGCAAACGAGCCGATGACTTGAAATGTCACCGTCAGGCCAAGTCTGACTCAGATTCAATTATAAAGCCTTACAAAGCTTGACCTGTCTAAACATGACGGCTGCCATCTATTTTGGACTAGATACGCTCGTCTGCCGACTATAATAACTCCTTTAAAGGGTTCTTGAGGGCGACTTGAGGGTGGGTCCTAGTAGCACCCAGAAACCTCACACGCTATAAGCCCAAATGATTTCCACCCTGAAGAAAACCCTAAACCCTAAACCGGAGGACCGGGGTCCCCGCCAGTCAGATGGGACGATGTCTTCCATGCGACAGAGGATCTCGGAAGCGGCTGATGCATTTGGAAAAAGAGGCAAGTCTAGGCTGTGGTTTCAGGTTTGGGGTCTTCCTGCAGTTAAGAGAAGAAGAAGCATGGGCTTACCCCTTTGGCTTGGCGGTTTAGGGTTCAGGAGCTTCGGGTTTCTGAGCTTAAGGTTTAGGGGAACCTTCCGCTGAAAAGCTCCTTGTCCATACAACCTCGCATACTGCGTGGATGTCGATCTGGTTTTGCCGCCTACGTCAGCATCCAGCATGCTATCCCCCTAATTAAACCAGACCCGAAACCCAAAGCCCTAGACATTCATGAAGCCCTGAGCTCTGAGCATTCTCCCTTTGCCGTATAAATCCCAAGGACCAAGGACAGCTTCGACTCTCAGTCTGAAGGTGGCCCCCTGCTTCTGGCCTTGTGCTTGAGGACCCACTTGTGCAGGTAATCCTGTCTAACATGAGGGCTTCGAATTTAAAGTCGGGTTTCCTGTTGGAAGCGGGGGTATGCTAGAGATGGTTAAAGTTAAAATAATATGAGGTTGCATAGTGACTACAAGAGAAAGGTTTGCTGCTTGAAGAATAGTGCCAAGTTCGGGGCTTTTGGGCTTTCGGGCTGTGGGGGTAAAGGGCTGCGAGTGTTGGGGGCGGGGGACGAAGACGGAGCATCAAAACTATAAGCTTGGTGGACTCAGTTTCTCCATCAATGGCGTCTGAGAGCCTAAACCGACACCCCCAATCCAAAAAGGTTTAAGGTTTAGGGGCTACAGGGTTTTATGGTTTAGGGGTTATAGGGTTTGAGGGTTTAGGGTTTAGGTAAGCCCTAAATCACATACCCCTTGTAATATCCTTCACCTTAGACAGCCCGGAACCGGGCCTGTCATCGACCCAAAATTTCGAACCTAAGCATTCGGGTTAAAGCATCGTAGCTTGCGCGACCATGACAAGACTCGAAATCGCAAATCCTCAAGCCCTGAAACCTAAACCTTAACATCTACAACGTCTTTGGAACAACCACAACTAGTGTTCGTCTTAGCGGTTTAACGCTTCTCAATACACTGCAAGCCTGAAACAGCTGAAAATTAAACCAAGGCTCGAACATGTTAAGCAGGAAAGACTCAAACCTAACCCTGCCACGGAGTGGGGCGGCACAAACGCCCGCACCTATGCTTAAGGGGGAAAAGAGCCCTCATTTCCAAACCCAAAGCAGCCTTAAACCGCAATCCCTAAATCCGTCTCCTTGCAGACCTCTTGTGGGTTCCAGGCGAAGCGGATCTCGTCGAAGCCCTGAATTATAGATCCACGGCTCAGGGCGAGTGACATGGGAACCGCTGAGTTGGGGATCTTTGATTGAAGGCTCACCGCCGGGCTTGGGATTTAGGGTGCAGGAGAGCAGGATTGGTTCACAGAGCCGTAGCGCCTTCTGCAACAAGCTTGAGCAGTGTAGTAACTATGTAGTGGTACAGGCTTTTGAAAATTATCATTTGGATCCGTACTCCTGCATGCCCTTTTTCCGGAGGGCATTGTCTTAGGCAGAATCTCATCGATCGAACACCATTGCAGCAACGACGTGATCACAAACGTTCGCTTGTCCTTTGCAAAGAACGGGACCACGACTAGTCGCACACCAGCCTCGTCACACAGTTGACGCTTTCTATCATCCCTTTCTTGTTGCATTCGGAAGCTGGCGGGGCGGCCGAAGTGAAAATAGTTGTCAGGATCGTAGTGCTGTTCTCCTTGGTACTCGAAAGCCAAGGACATTGCCTTGCAGTAGCCGTCAAGCTGTAGACCCTCCAGGAAACTGGGACGGGAAGAAACAAACTTCGCAGGACTGAAAAGAGCTTCGAAAATTTCGCGAACTGATGATTCGGTCCTCCCGGCCGCACACTGCGGACACCAGCTTTTCTGGTTCAGCACATGCATCGCAGTCGTCTTCCATCTGTGCCCCTGTTTGCATTCCCAAAGAAGCTTCTGCTGGTTGTTTTTGTAGGTCTTGGCAAGACACTCGCCACCAAGCGCTGCGGCATGTGCTTGAAGCCGGGCGAGACCAATTCGCCGCGATGCACGCTGGCATTCTGGACACCAACTGCCGAGCCTGAGAACACTGTTGGCAGTTGCAAACCATTCGTGTCCTGATGAACACCTCCATCTCAACTTGAGTTGGTTATTTATATACTCTGTAGCTAGACACTCTCCGCCAAGGTGGGCCGCATGTCTGCGCAATCGCTCGATGCCCAAGGGCGCGGTGCCACCACAGACCGGGCACCAAGTGCGACCATTCAGAACTTGGTCCGGTGAGGCTTGCCAATCATGGCCCTTGCTACACCGCCACGGCACTTTGTTTCTCATAGTGGAGAACTGAGTCGCCAAGCAAAGGCCGCCGAGAGATGCTGCATGCATGTCTACGAAGGTCTTGCAGGCCACGCTTTCCTCGCACCTGCCCTTTACGAGAGCACCGTGGGCACCAGGTATTCTTGTGCAGAACACTGTGAGCGGTCGCGCTCCATGTGTGCCCCATCTTGCACTGCCACCGAAGCTTTTCTAGCATGTTCCTGACTTCTGCAGACAAGCATTTTCCTCCTTGCTTGTTGGCGTGATTTTGCAGTCTCTGCAGAGGGACTCTTTTCTCCGCATGAGCGCAGCTGGGACACCAAGAAGCAGCATTCAAAACATTGCTCGGAGTGGCGTGCCACCTGTGGCCATGACGGCACTCCCATTCGACCTTCGTTTTGGAATTTACGTACACCTTCGCAAGGCAACCGCCGCCCTTGCCTGCCGCGTGCGCTTTCAAACGTTGGAGGGATGCTTCCAGCTGCTCCAATCTGTTGGCCCCTCGAGTCGTTTTGACAAGCTTTGATCTGCCAGACTTGGAGTCGCTTCGTATACACTGCCTGCGTAGAATCCGCCCACAGCTCCCAACAGCTACGAAAAGAGCCGCTAGTGCAGTGTGATTGCGCAGAGTGTGGCTGCCAAGACTGCTGCTCGAAAGTCTCTCACAACTGTCACGCAAAGACCTCCCGGAATCGACACCATTCGCAGGCTGCCTCAAGGTCCAAAGAGGCACCCATGTAGCTGCTGAAGGCGACTTCCAAGACAGCGGATGACTGCCAGTCCACATCCCGTTGATTCCACCCACGAGACGGCATCTAAAGACTTGAGTAATAAATCAGCAAAAAGGTGCACTGTGTATCGTGCTGCGGACTAGATACCACGCAACGTAACTCTCCTTGCAAGTTGACGGCTTGCACGACGGATCTAGAGTGTAGGTGCAAAAACCGTCAAAACAACAGCCGCTCTCACCAGTCTGACCACACAGCTCGCATCTCTCGAGTTGCGGGTGACTGTATAATGCTGCAGCCAACAACTTATGGCAAGCAAATTCATGGATGGACTGCGGTGCAACGAGGGCTACGACTACAGATATGGGAAGACGGAAGTTAAGCAGTCCTGTTCATTGTATTGTCATCTTCAGACTCCCGCATTGTAGCACTGCGAAATCGATCTTCTAGTCATTCCTGACCAGCTAACTCTGCGTGGAGAGCCTCGTCTGCATCGGGGAGGCAGAACTTGGCAAAGTGACCTGGGAAAGTGAGACGACTACAGGCCGTTTTAAGGTTGAGTGCTTACGGCCAAGTGGTTTTAAGACATGGAGCTTCGGCTCCAGGGTGGTAGCGCAAGCGGAACTCTGTAAGTGGCACTGGGCTTTCACAGAGAGAGACTGTGTCCAACGAACGTCCCCCCATGGTAGACCGCCGGCTAACAGGGACCTCTGCAAAGTACCCCTGGTGTGTTGAAGTACCCCCCCCATGCACAGAGACTAGCTGCTGCAGGAAGAGACCGAAGGATCATCGATCTGATTTTAAGGTATCTTCATAATTCCTTCACATCATAATAAGGCTCCCAGTTACACTTTAAGGTATCTTCCTATATTCAGGGAGATATCCCTTCTCAACATAATATACGGAGCCCAGAGGGCTTTGGAGTCTCTGGGAACCATCCACCCAGGCCAGCCGGGTCCGAAGCCTCCCAGTGTCCAGCTGGTGAGGTCTGTCGCTGCCTGAGCGGCAGGAGGCTTTATAGGGTTATAGGGTTTTAGGCTTTAGGGTTTAGCGGTTTAGGGTTTAGGGGTTTAGGGTTTAGGGTTTTAGGGTTTAGGAATTTAGGGTTTAGGGTTTAGGGGTTTAGGGCTTAGGGGGTTTAGCGGTTTAGGGTTTAGGGTTTCCCTGGATGGCTAGGGTTGTGCAGGTTTAAAGCTTTACTATAGGGTTTGGGACATACGGCTGTCGTTGACGCTTCAGTGATGCTCGGTGTATTAAGGGCTCAGGGCTTGGGCTTTGAAGATATTCCATGAAGCAGACTTAGGATGCCCGAAGAGTTTCATGCGTATTAATTAACCAGGCACTGGCAGCTCACTGGCATTCCGGCAACTGCACTGCACGCATACCGGTGAACACGCTATACAAGAAATGCTAAGAATAGGTACATGATCACGGCCATAGTGCAACCATGATCATGACACTACTCACCATAATATACCGCTTCTCCGAACTGTAGAGCTGATAATGTTGTCATTCTCCGCCTGCAGCTCTCTTGCTAAACGCCCACATCTGTCAACTGTTTGCTTCGCCTCCTGCGCAAACTCCAAACCAAGGACCTCCTCCCTCCACCCTGGGCCCAAACTCCCGAAACCTTCGAGCCAGAAAACCCTCCAGCCTTCATGATACAAACCCAAAGCCCAAAGCCCTAAACCCCAAACGAAGTTCCCAAACCTGGAGTCTCCAAACCCTAAACCCTAAACCCTAAACCCTAAACCCTAAACCCTAAACCCTAAACCTGAAGCCCAAAGCCCTAAACCCCAAACGAAGTTCCCAAACCTGGAGTCTCCCACCCAGAAAAAAAAAGCAACAGCCCACAGCCTTCGGCGTGAAGAAGATGGCCTTCTCCTCGTCCGTGAGGGTCGCTACAGGCCTTGCGTGGCACAAGATGAAGTTGGGGGTCCCGACTAAACTACAAAGATGAGGTAGGATTCAGGGTTTATAGGCTGTAGGTGTAGGATTCTGGGTTTAGGGTTTCGGGGGCCCTTCCGACAACCTGGTCTACCTTACGTACAGATCCTTATAATGAGCATACTACTATTTACCGTTACGTCCGAGTCTCCTTCCCCTGCACCTCATAATCCGGAATCCCCAACTCCGTGATGCGAAACCTGCCACGCATCGCAAACCTACAACCCATGATCCTAAAACCGCACGGCCCCATGATCCAATGACCACTCAACACATCCCAAACCCCGAAACCGACAACAAAAACCACAAATCCTGAAACAGACTCCTAATGATCTGAGGAACCGCTACACCAACCCTACCTGAGGAACACACACACACACACACACATGCACCCTTAAGCCGTAAGACCTTCTAATATAGGGGCCTTAATACTTAGAATAGGGTTTGGGGTTTTTTAAATATTCTACTATAAAAGTAATAAGGAAACCCCAAAACCCTATAAGGAACCCCCAAAACCCTATAAGGAACCCCCAAAGACCCTATTCTAATGGCCCTACATTAGCCCCCTTGCGAAGTGCCCTTCTCCGGCATGTCTCCGGGCCTGGGCTCCTCAGGCTCTTCGACTTCCACCTGCGAAGGCTAGCTTTACTCTACCTTAAGAACCCCAAACCCACTTTCTTGTAGGTTCTTATTATAAACCCTAATATGGGATTTATAGGGACCCTACAAAAAAGTAGGTTTTGGGTTCTTAAGGTAACCCTGGTTTAGGGTTTACGGTTTAGGGTTTAGGGTTTACTCTAACCCTAAGGGTCCAAGTCTTCAAGTACCTAATGATCATATGCTCTCCCATATAGTAACCTACATAACTACTATCCGAAACCTAAGTACCTGATTACTGGATCCGTTGGACCCGTGGGGGCAAGAATCGGGGGACTTCGCAAGTGGGGCGGCAGTTTCAATGGGCATGTTTTTGTTCTTGGGGTGCAGGGAGTTGCAACGGATGTTCACGCTAGAGGACGAGGAGAACCCGTAAGTCGGGTCATAAGTTTAAGGCTGATAGCAGTTCGGGGTTGGTTCAGCATTAAATGCCCCTCGGCCTGGTGTAATCTACATAGACGGCATTAGACGGCTTGATAGACAGATAGATAGGTAGATCGATCGATAGATCAATAGATAGATCGACGGATAGATAGACGATAGATATACAGAGAGATTGATTGATTGATACAGTGCTATAGGAGTTCGTCGCTGCGAGGTTTTGGCGTGTCCGGTCTTGGGGTCGAGGGCTTTTGTTGCTTGAGGTTGAAGGATTCGACGCGCGCAGTAGTTTGGGGCCCTTACAAGTATTTATGTGAATATGTACCTCTATAGGGACCAGAAGGGAAGTTCTAAAGTTTCGCAAAGTGCCACCTAGGTTAGTTGAGGACGACCGGCGGAGCCCCAGACACCACAATTCAATAACATTCTCGATCCAAGAGAAGGAAGCCTCCTCAATTCAAGCTACATCCCTTAGTTGACGTATGAGTGTGCAAAGTTTAGGACATGGGTGTTAGAGCGTTGGGTTTATAGGGTTTTTAGAGTTTGGGGTTAAAGGATGACAGTAGGGATATCCCGAACAGCCTTCCATGAGCATCCTTCGTCACCGCCTTGAATTTCAATCCCCAGCAGCAACGGGCGATCAAGTCTTCACTTGAAGCGTCAGGGGACTGAGTCAACAGGGTCAAGCCAAGGTAAGGCACCTATAACCTTATAACTTTCCAAGGTCCCCTGATCCTCCAAGCACCCCTCCTAAACCCTAAACCCTGTAAACCCTATAAACCCTAAAACCCTAAAGCCCTAAACCCTAAACCCTATAAACCCTAAACCCTTCACTCTGATGCCTTCTTCTCCTCTTCTTCCTGCTTCACCTCCTCGGGGCGAAACATTGGACGCACCCGTAACGTAGGCGCCTTAATCATTAGAATAGGGTTTTGTGGGTATATTGTACTACAACGAACATAAGGATCCCCCCAACAGTATATATTTCGGCCCCTATCTATAGTAAAGGAAGACTTGTCATGTCACCTCCAGGATCCTGAACAGCGGAGAATCATTGGACACGTGCTTTCGGGGGCTGTATACAAAACTCCATCTAAGCATACAGGGCGCTGCATGATAGACATTTGCGAAGGATGAGATTGCAGTTGAAACGGGCAGAGAAACGGAGACTTCGAACCAACACTCTGTTAGTGAGTCAACTGTTCGATAGTCCGCAATCGCACAGATTTGCTTGGCCAGTGCCCTTGCGGCTTAAGTAGGTGGCCGCAAAGTAAGCGACATCACACACTTTGGATCCGAAGGCCAGCGTGCTCAAGTGGCAGCGTCGGACGGTGCTTCGCAACTCCAACGCCCCAAACCAAAACACTCCAACAGCCTTGGATGGTCTAAATTATTCTAAATTTCACAAGATGTACGTCCTCAGCGGCAGGATATCCCTAGGACTCCAAGTACCCCCCCCCAAGTTACTATTCATACGAAACTTTAGAGCCCAAAACCCTGAACCCCTGAACCCTAAACCCAAAGCCCCTGAACCCTAAACCCTAGACCCTAAAGCCCTGAATCCTAAACCCCTGAACCCTAAACCCAAAGCCCCTGAACCCTAAACCCGAGACCCTAAAGCCCTAAATCCTAAACCCCTGAACCCTAAACCCTGAACCCTAAACTTCGAAGCGACCGGCCTCCAGCTTCACCTGCTTGCGGCAAGGAGGCTGGACTTCTCACCGCTTCGTTGGGCCCGGGTGTTGTTTTTAGCTGGACTCAACCCTAAACCCTAAACCCTAAACCCTAAACTCTAAACCGTGCAGGCTGGACCCATTTTCGAGGGCTTTGGTTTGAAGGTTTAAGGTTCAAGGGTTTAGGGTTAAGGGGTTTAGGGTTTGGGCTCCGTGGTTGAAAGCTACGACAGCCAATCAAGTCATTTCCTGGGCGGAGGGTTTACGGTTGGGGTTCGTTGGGCCAAGGCTAAAACAGTTAAGAAGCCGAGGCTGAGGCTGTCTGGTACAAGCTTGAAACTGAGAGGAACCTCATGCAAAGGAGCTGAACATTGCCTTCCCGGAATGCTTTATTATGCTGCTATTTGTATGATAAAAGCAAGAACAAACATGGCCTCACTTACGAAGCCATTCTCTCCCCGTCGGGATCTGCCGGGCTTCTGGGTCTCAGGATCTGAAGCTGTGCCGATACACGGTATGAGGATCAGCTGTGGATCATTCTAAAAAGATAATCGCACCCTGCACCCTGAACCCTAAACCTAAACCCGACACCCCAAACCGCACGCAGTCCCAAACTGCCACCTCGCCCTCCATCTTCACGTCGGGCTTAGCTTCTGTCTGCTCCTGCTTCACCTCACCTTGGGTCCAGGAAGACAGGATTCGGCTTCGGGCTTCGGGTTGCGCCTCCAACTAATGAGGGAGACAGAGAGAGGGACAGAGAGAGAGAGAGAGAGACAAAGAGGGAGGAGAGAAGAACAGAAAGACAGAGAGAGAGAGAGAGGGTCTAGGCGGCAGATAAAGGAACTGCCTTCCGAAATTGGCTGCGAGCTTGGGTGGTCCTACCAGGCCCTATACCCATCTAGAGTCTAGAGGAAAGCACGGCAGAACGGTTCACCCCTCAAGGGCTTGATCAACAAGTCCAGGTCAATAAACATGAGTAAGGGTAATTGAACGTAGGGGGCTGTTCGCTTTGGAGAGTTTGGCAGGTGGGTCAGAAGATTCAAGGTGGCTTCGCAAACAGCCTCAAGCACGCTCGTCTGCCTCGTTGTCGTCCAGCCAGTTCTTCAAGGCTTGGTCTAGAACCTCCAAAGGCGCTTGGTCCGTCGGCTGCCATTTGTGGGCCTTTTGGCTGGACCACAAAAACGCTTCCGTTGCACACGACCCCGAGAGCTGGAGGAGGACGTCGCGATTTCTCCGGGTCCTTCTTGTTGAAGAGGAGCAATGCAGTGCCATACTGACTGTCGTTGGCGATTGCTGGTCTTGCGGGCTCACCTGTTTAAGGCAACGCAGGCTGCTCTCCGAGGATACGATCCTTGTATAGCCTGGCCTCCCCCTCGATAAGGGGTCTGGCAACGGCTTTGTCGGCGAGTGTAATCCGGAGCCCAGGATATTTTTTGCTGCTAAAGGGCATCATGCCCCACCCCTACATGGACCCGAATGCTCTCTGAAACAGACCCTTCCCTGCAAAGAGATCCTTCCCTGTGTGGACCACTTCCCAGCAGGTTCCTGTAGGCTCTAGAAAAACGGAACTGGCAGGCAACAATCAGCGACAAAGCAGGCCCGAAGAAAGTCCTTGTTTCGGCTGTATTTCAGAATCAACGTGTCAGGAAGCTTAGGAGGTAAGGCTGCAAGCACCTTCTTGGTCCTGGGTTGAGTGATGCTCCATGTATCGTAAGTATACAGCGATGTAGATATAGATAGAGAACGAAGGCAAAAATGTGCGTTTATACCGACCCCCCCCCTCTTCTTTGGCTGAAGCCTACTTACAAGGTTGAAAATGTGTGCCAAGGCTTCTCACTGAGAAAGCTTGCGGAACTACTCTTACCTACCTACCTACCTACCTACCTACCTACCTACCTACCTACCTGCCGACCGACCGACCGACCTACGTACCCACGTACCTACCTACCCACCTGCCTGCCTGCCTGCCTGCCTGCCTGCCTGCCTGCCTGCCTGCCTGCGTGCCTGCCTGTCTACCTACCTACCTACCTACCTACCTACCTACCTACCTACCTACCTACCTACCTATATAGTTACGTACCTTGCTGCCTGCCTACCTACCTGCCGCCTGCCTACCTACCGTATTATATATATATATATAAAGCCCAACAGCAGCCAGAAAAGATCTGTATACCATCCCTCTATAAACCCTACGTGCCACTCCTTGAGAGCATTTCGTCATCCAACAACCCAAAAGCCTGAATGCAAAACCCTGAATGCACAACCCCAAACCCCAAACCCTGTAGTCCTTTGAGGAATGTGCCGGTAGCAGGGGCACCCTCGGTAGCCTGGCTGAGGGCTCTACTTCGAGGCTCGAGTTATAAGTCCCTCAAAGTTTAGGGTTTGGGGTTTAGGGTTTAACTATAGTTAGTTTTCCTACTTACACCCAACTTGTAACTACCCATGAACCTCCAAGTAGGGCCTTTATGGGGGAGTTTGGGGGAATCTAGGGGTCTGCTGTAGGTGCCTAGGGGTTTCGGGATCTCGTAGTCTGATGTTTTGGGTCTGGCATCCGACAAGGTTGCAGGGCTTCGGTCCAGGTTTTGGAGTGTTTTGGGCTACAGGGGTCTGGTGTATGTAGGGTTTAGGGTTTAGGGTTTAGGGTGTTTTGGGCTACAGGGGTCTGGTGTTTGTAGGCTTTTGTAGGGTTTTGCTGGAGGTCTAGGGGTTTAAGATTTGAGCCCCAGTGGTTTATGGATTGGGGTGCAGCATACTGCGGTTTGCAGGCAGACTTGGGATTGTCGCGTTGCTGACAGCCAAAGCCCTAAGGGTCCATGTACTCTAATAGTGGAGCATCAGCCCTAAAGTACCTGTACAGGGACTACATTAAGGCCAAAGTATAGATTATTTGGGTACAGGGACCCTTAGGGAAAGGATAACCGTTTTACACCGACAGCGACCGCAGTAGGTGTGTTGTACGGGCCTATAGTTGTCCAGAAACGAACGGACTGGCGCTGCATTGGGGAGAGAACGAGAGATAAACCCGATTTCAGAAATTTAAAGAGGAAAAGAATATAGACCCCCGGAAAGTAGGATCCTTATGCAGAAGCAAACGTCCATAGTAGCCCCCCGCTTGTGCAGGTTAAGCTCTTAGAGCTTGAGACGATTGAGAGGGAAGTTTACGAGGGCTGAATGATTCGGATCTGGCCTTGAGGCGTGAGGGTGTAGGTTAAGGTTAGATTCAAGATTGAGGGCTCGAATCTTGAGGATGGTTGCGAGGAACATCTACTTAAAGGAGCAGGGGACATAGAAAGTAGGGCAGGCGTGGGATAGTTAGAGTAATATGTCCTGTTAGAGTATTTATGACTAACCTTATTTACTAAGTCCCCTGATTGTGGAATTGAAGAAAGAGTCGAGCGGATGCACTCTGACTGTGCTTGAACTCCAGAAGTTCGCATCACCCTGCAGTAGGCGGACCCAATACGACGACAAAAATCAGACTCGAAGCAGTGTATGACTCATAAAAGTGCCAAGCAAATGCAGCTTCGCAGCCCTCGACCCAGACGCTGCAGATGCAGTCTGTTTGCCGACACTGTGGATCCATGCAGTGCACACATGTATGTATACACGACCCCTTCGCTGACCTGGCCTGCACATCCATGGGCACCGCCTCCCCGGGAGGCATGCCCTCCGCCGGCGGCGGCGCGCCCTCTGCGGGTGGCGCAGGCGCCGCCGCAGGGTTGGGGTCGATGGGGTTGCCGTCGGGGCCGATCTCGATGACGATAGCCTGTGCCTGCAGGAAGCTGGGTTTGGTGACCGTATTTCTGTTGCTTCGCAAAGGAGTTGTGGTGTACTGTTCTGGGAGATCGGGGTAGGGCGGCATGGCTGTAGCTCTGCCTGTTTGTCGAGGCTATCTCTACAAAGTTGCTCTATCGCAGTTCAGGCTTACTTGTGGCTGCTCTAAACATGAAACAACGGGGTTCACCCTTGTAAGCCCAAATCAAACGCTGTACAGCTCTCCTCTCTCTCGACCCTCAGTGCCTAAGATTCTAAACCCCGTTCCCAAAAAACTAAGCCACGAACTACCCACTTCACCCTCTAAACTCTGAAGCTTGAACCATAAACCACGAGGGCAAACCAAGAACAAATCCCAACCCTTGTAATCCCATGTCAGGTCAATGGCCCGTGGAGTGTAGAGACACTCCAAAACCTCCACTGCGACCACTTCGACTCGGCCCCAGGGCATCCGATACTTTCGTGTGGCAAGGGTTCGATACTGCTGTTCGATAGTCTAGCCTGCACATGACTATGTCACGGGAGGAAACGGAGGGTTTGCGACGATTCCCTGAACCCCGCCCTAAACCCTAAAGCCTCCAAGCCTAAACCCCAAACCCCAAGCCTTTGACCGTCAACCCAAACCCTAGAAGCCCTAAACCCTAAACCCCTGAACTCTAAACCCTGAACCTCTGAACCCTAAACTCTCAACCCCTGAACCCTAAACCCCTGAACCCTAAACCCTCTTCGCCTTTCGACCGTTTAGGGGCAATGGGTGTTCGAATCCAGACTCGAGGGCTTGGGGTTCAGGGGAGTCGGCGGGTTTTAGGGTTTGAGCTTTGGGGCCTGAAAAATTTAGACTAGGGTTTTGGGGCCCCATTATGCTATATTTTTTAATAAGGAACCGGGGTGTAGGATTTTAGGGTTTAGGGCTTGGGGTTTGTGTGTTTAGGGTTTTAGTCGTTTGAAGTTCAGGGATTTAGGGTTCGGGGTAAGCACGGCCCCTGTAAGGTATTACCCTGGGTTTTTTGTCGTTTCAGACTTCTGGGGTTCTAGAGGCTATCCCATTGAGGGATTTGGGCGATGTCGAGCCTTAGGATCATCATTTAAATAGTAGACAGGGTATTGGGCTCTCAAAGAACAACCTAGCACATTCCTATACCGTACATTGCATCCCTAGCCCTAACCCTTTCTGTCAAGATGCTCAGGTTGCCAATTAAGGCTTGCTTCTCTTATGTGCTTATCTTCCTCACACTTCAAGAACCTGTACCAAAACCCTACAAAAAGGAATCAATCAACAAAAGCAACCTCACAATTCGCAAGTGGCAACCCAAACTAAGTCTTGTTCGAAACAGGACTCCCGTCAGCATTACTACTAAAGCCAAAAGCACATGGTCCCTGAACATGGACCTTAACTAGTAAGGCCCGAGTTTTCTCCTGGCCCGTTATAGAATGCAGAGCACCTGCTCCTGCGCCAGGAGCTGTGCCTTTACTGCCTGCGAAGGCCATGTGCTTGTGGATTAACAAATGGTGTTTCTGTAGTTCGCCTCTACATGGCGGATTTCGGCCTTCGGGTTTCGGGTTTACAGTATACCTTGCTAAACCCTATACTCGAAATCCATACTTGTTGTCTGCTACCACCAAACGTAACCCTAAAGGCATAGCTATAGCTAAACAGTATAACTACCAACAAGCACGCATGCACACACCGTCACATACAAAGATTTGTTCAATCCCTGGCCCTCCCACGAGGCCAATGGAACCAAGCAGTCGTCGGCCGTGGACCACAGCAGCTCCACCGTCTTGTGTGCAGCCCAAAACTTCTCCAACCCGAACGAATCAGTCCCTGTGGTGCCAACCCTACATTGACCGATGCCCGGCTGAATGCTTGGAGCAATGCCTGACAGAGTCAACTTCGTCGGTCGTGGGCCTGTCAGTCCCCGCAGCCGCAGCCTTCCTCCTTGGCGGTGTCATCGGCTCTGGAATCCTGGGTTCCCACAGGACATTGGCACCACTCACGGTGGCCCATGTGCGTTCGCCGCAGGAGTCTGCCAAGCTTGTCTCTTTGACACTTGATTTCACACCATGAAAACTCAAAGAAAGGATTCTACCAGAACGGTGCGCAGACTTTGGTGCCGTCACGGAACGGCTCGCCCGAAAGCCTCCGAAACCAAAAGCCCTTATAATCCCAAACAGAGCGTGACCTCTGAACATCCCAAACCTGAAACAAGAAATGCTGAATCCGACAAGGCCGGGCCCTACAGACTAAACCCTCAAGCCCATCTCGAGAGCAGCCGTCAACCGAACCCTGAGCACGAAACCTCTGAAAACTGAAGACCCCCGCTTTGTACGCGCACACACACACACACTCTAAACGCACTATAAAGGATGCTTGGGATAATCCAGGACCGCGAGACCTCAATCAGCTCAAGCAGGAACACATGTTAAACACCCTCTGCAACCACATAAAGCCCTCTGAGCTCTTGAAACATTCCATGTAAACCTCGTTGTACTTCTGACCTAGCCTTCCATAAATTCTAAGCTTTGTCTTGCAAGCAGGACAACAAACAGAGTCGACAACAACAACAACAACAACAACAACTACAACAACAACTACAACAACAACTGCAGCAGCAACAACAACAACAGCAACAGCAGCAACAACATCAGCAACAAGAACAAGGAACAAACAAACACAGGGACCCCGTCAACCCATATATCTGCATTTTGTCTGTACATTGGGTAGAGCCAAAAACAGGGACCCCGTCATGTTGTTTTTACCCCCCAACAACAACAACAGCAACAACAACAACAACAACAACAACAACAACTGCAACATCAAGAGCAATGGCAACAGCAGCAGCAGCGACAACAGCAACAACAAAAGGAGCAACAGCAGCAACAACAATA
>CAJNDV010036662.1:91149-102111 GCA_905221635.1 Symbiodinium sp. CCMP2456 | reverse complement strand
CCCCCCCCCCCCCCCCCCCCTCGCCTCGCGATCCTTTGGGGCTCAATGGCCTCCGTGGATCCATGGCTCCGCCAGCGGCTTTGGATGGCGAGGCTCTGCAAAGCTACGCTATATTTGTTGCTTGGTTGGGGGGGGGGGGGGTTATCTCAAGGCTTAGGATTTAGAGGCTCGGGATGGGTGTCTTTTTGGTGTATTGTGGAGAGGTGGAGGGTTAAGGTTTCGTTGGGTAGATTGTGTGTTGCTTTTTGTGTGGTATAAATATACGGCTTCAGTCTGGGCGGCTTGTATTTTGACTATGCGCAGATCTGAACTACAAACTATAGCCTTTCTCAGATACTCCTAGACCCAAAACCGTAAATTAACTAGACCTGCCTGCCCCGGCATAAGGTGCTGGTCGACGCTGCGGCAAATGATTCTGATGTCCAGCACACGAAACTCGAAGCAACCTCTAAGGCCCTAAGCCTATGTGATTAGTATTGATGGCTGCTGCGTAAAAATAGGTACAAAAACTTGCTTTTTGCTACAACGAGGCCTTAAGCTCGAAAGTACAAATCCCTCCGATCAGCTAGATTCATGTAACGGTTTCTCTGCAATTACTGTCGTCTGAGAGTCCGTCTATTCAGTGTGGCAGGGTATAAAGCAAGGACCCTGATCTAGGGAGCTACGTAGTCATGTCCACCACACTAAAGCTAGACTACAAGACTATATGACTGTAAAAGGCACCCCAAACCCGATTGAAACCACAAAGGTTCCTCCGTTAGGGTTTAGGGTACAGGGTTGGGGATGTAGATGACAAGACCGAGGCTCGTTGGGGGGTTGTTGACGGTCCATCTACCCAGCTCCCTTTCAAATGTATGTTAAGGGTTGTGTAATCCATTGCACGGATTTATTGGGTTGACGATCGGATCTCACAGTGTCCAAACCCCCATATAGTATGTACAGTGCCCGCTAAAGTTCCTAGACAGGCAGCTCCCTCAAGGACAAAACAGACTAAAGCCATGTACAATCTGACTTGTGCAGTATCTCCGGGGTACTGCACCTTGACCATAGGGATGCTATAGGAAACATGGTACCCCGAAAAGGCTAACGTTAAGGTGTAAAGGTTACCTACTGGTCAGACGAACCTCCAGGGTTCACTTTACTTCCGAAACCTGGAGACTTTCACTGGGCGTGTTGAGCGTTTTCCTTAACCTGAACCCGAAAGCACTGCTGAGGCCGGTGCGGATCGAGGTTCAACAAAACGGCCTTGGTATCGTCTCCGCGTTTCGGGCTTTGGATCTTAACTTAAGAGGCTTGCGGCTTCAAGGGGTGTAATGACGGGCCAAGTTACTGGGTTCAGGACCTCAGCTTTTTGGATTCGTTGAGACGTTGGGTTCGAGGTCACCCTTTGCGGGCCCCAATCGTTGCTGCGGATGCTGTACGTGGTGTAATCAAACACTGCCTTCAGAACCTCAAGGATACACCGAGCCCGTGAAGTTGCTTCGACAGGCGCAGGCAGATCGACCGCCAAGAACAGTCTGAATGCATACATGTACATATATATATATATATGTACAGATACGCATATATATATATATATATGTCATTGTTTGTTTAGACAAGTTATAAAGATAGTGCAAAAGGGACCGTTTGGGTAGGTGCTTCTGTATCAGGGGCTTCAGCCCTTTGGTGACTCTGGTCTGACTGGAACTCCTTCATGCTAAGGTCTTGATAGAGGTAGGCTTCTAGTTCGGAGTTATGGTAAGTTACGGTTTAGGGTTTAGGGTTTAGGGTTTAGGGTTAAGCCTGAAACCTACCCCAATCAGAAACCCTAAGCCCCAAACCTTCAACCCCTGAACCCTGAGCCCGCCTAAACCCTCAAACCCAAGCTAGCAACTCTGCAGCCGACACAGGGAACTTTCTACTCCCAGAAAATGGCAACTCTCAAAGCCCATTCGTAGGCCTTAGCATCCCTGGGCTTAGTGTGTAGGGCGTGTGGTGGAGGGTGTGGGTATCCTATCATTTCCCTTTGTAATTCAGCTTTGATAGAATCAGAGGAGCCTCGAAAGTAAACAGGGAAAAACGGCACGCACTACTTGGCTAGCCAAACACACAATTTTTCGACCGCCAAGCCTACAGTCATACTGTCATCCAAGATATCGGAGCACATAGGAACCCAGGTGTCGATTTCAAAAGCCCCCCCTGAACAACAAGTAGACATGTATAATTAGTTGGTCTCTATAACAGACAACACGTAGTGAAATTACAAGCACGTATGGAGGTGGTTCTAAACTACAGTAAATTGTGGACGCCCAGGAGTTAGGAAGTCCTTGCGCCTGCCCTTGCACAGTCTGGCACGCGCAGGGGCTCCATGCATGAGCCCTAATGCCTATACACTCTTGCTACAGTAGGAGGGGGTTTAGAACGGTATACATATGCCAAATCGCGACACAGAAATAGCACCCGGACCTGCATTCATAGGCTATGGTTGACTTGACTCATCTAGTCACCTACTATCGAGACAACCGGACCCCTGCACCACAGCGCACAAACCCAACATTCCGTAAGTCTCCTCCTAATGCTCACCAAGTATATATATATATATAAACTACTGGCTATTTCGAGCTCCAATAACCGACTGAGGTGAAGGCAATCACCTGGTCTTTGCACAATCTCTGAGACACGGCCTCACTGCAGCGAATAGAGGCTGATACTTCGTCAGTGTTTGGAGTTCGAAGGCACGAACCTGCCCGAAGCATACAAATCCATAATGACTAGTAATCCTACAAAACTTATCCTAAAACCGGGTACTCAAATATCAGATTCTGACCCTTACCCTAAGGGTCCATGTACCCAATATTTTGTATATACTTTGGCCTTAAAGTAGTCCCTATATAGTCACTTTGGGGCCAAAGTATATACTATTTAGGTACATGGACCCTTGGACCCTTAGAGTTAAGGTGATGGATCCATCAATCTTTGGCTCCAGGCTTAGGTCTTGGATAGTATCACCGATGCAAGACCGAAGTTCGTTGCGTCTTTCGGCTTGGCGTTCAGCCAGAACTTTTCGCAAACTTTGCGGAGGGGCCTTGTGCAGGGCTTCTCGGCTAGATGGTTGGGGCTTGGGGTCTACTCTTAAAGCCCTGATCCCTAAAATAGAACCCTCTGGGTCACGGTCTGTTATGAGACACATCGACAATCTCCCGAAACCCGCAGCTCAAAACCTTAAAATCTAAACCCCCGAGCTCTACAGCCCAACTCGCTCCATCAAATCTGGAACTCGATTCCTAGTTGACATGTACTGGAGAAGAGGACCAGAAGGCTTGAATGTCTCACCGCCTTTTTCCTCATTATATCATCAGAGAAGTACCCGGTACCCATAGGCCCCATCGTAGTTCCTTTTTGGGGTTCATATTTAGAATCCTGTTCGGGAATCCCCAAAAAGGAACTACTATGGGGCCTATGGGTATGCCTAGAAAAAAGCGCAACTTTTTGAGTTCCCTGATACTCCTCTCTTGGTGGGGCTCCAGACATGGCGCGTCTTCCCAGAGTAGAAGAAGCCTTGACTGGGCTTGCAGTGCTTGGAAGCCAGAGCATTCTTGTGCATGATACTTGGTTTTGGGATTCCCGAATGATATGATCCTGATTATGAGGCCCTAAAATCCCACCAAAGAACCTAGTCGCTGAAATCCTCATAGGGCTCTGAAAGTTCGCGGGGGAAGTGCTAGGCGGTGAACCTGAGCAGTAGAGCAATGCTTGCAAGGGCTACCGGATTAAGAGTCTACGGTTCAAGGCCGTCTTTTATCCTTAACCTAATATAAGGGCCATATAATTAGAATAGGGTTTGGGGGGGTATATTATATTGTAATTATAATAAGGAACCCCCAAAACCGTATTCTAATTACTAAGGCCCCTACAGTAAATCCTAAACCCTAAAGACGCCTCCAAGGAGCCCAAAGCAACATGCTACCCTGGACCGAAGGCTGCTAAATCGCGACTCCATTGCTGCGAACTCCGAAACCAAAACAGTACTGTTGGGACGAGCCCTCATTCCCTGAAGGGCCCATGCCTTCCCAGAGACTCCAAAAAACACACCTCAATGAAGGAATATACCTTGAAGCCCTTAGAGGGATCCTTGATCTGTTTCAACGTACCTTCAACCAACAGCTTGTTTGCAAAGGGCCCAGTATCACTGCAAGTCGAACCTAAAGGCACTATCTTGGGTTCTTATAGTAGCACTCCAAAGCGTTTAAGACCGAAAAGCCTGTAAAGTCTCAGCCCCACCCTGTAATTACCTTAATTCTGTTCTGCTGCGCTGGTGGACAAACCCAGGAGCGCCTATAAGCACCCCGGGAGATACCATGATCCTTCCCTGAGGGTCCATGTACCCAAATAGTGTGCACTTTGGCCCCAAAGTACCTATACTAATAGGGACTACTTTAAGGCCAAAGTAAATACTATTTGGGTACCTGGACCCTTAGGGCTCTGGGTCAGTTTGCGACTTCTGGGGGCCAGAGGCTCTTGAGCGTCGAACAAGAAGCTCCAAAGATTGCACCGGGCTGAACTGGGTGTTTAGCGCAAAAAGGGTTCAATGCTTGGGACACCGCTTTTGAACCAGCTCTGTTTGACTAGCCAACTGTTCAAGGCTTGGGGTCCGACCCAGGGTAGTACTCGGCTTGGGGCAACAAGGATTAACGCACCTTTTTAACGATACCTGCCGCTGTAGTAAACTATGAGCCATATAATACCCTAAACCCTAAACCTTAGACCCTAAACCCTAAACCCTAAACCCGGCTATATAAGCCTTAAGATTTGAACCCTTAGGATTTGACCCTAGCCTTCCGAATCAAAGCTGACGCTGAAGTCGTTTTCGCCAAGGTGGAGCGGCGAGTCCTCGAAACGGCATAGGGCTTTAGGGCTGTAGGGCGTTTGGGCGTTCAGGATCCAAGGTTTAGGTGTTTATTGCTTTGAAGGGTTTAGGGTTTAGGGTTTAGGGTTCTTTTCAAGCTGCACAAAGCTGCTATAGACTTCCTCTTGCCATTGGCAGCCACTTTCGGGCCTGATCTGTCACCGAGAAAGGTTGTATTACAGGGCCGGCCTTGATTATTAGAATAGGGTTTTTGGGTATATTATGCTATCACAAGGAACCCCCAAGTATAGGTAACTATTTAGGCCCTACATTAGGCTTATAGGGTTTAGACCTCAAATCACCGCCCCGAACCTAACAACACCCTCCCTCTGAGTCCACTGCTTGTGCCTGTGCTCCGAAGTAACACAACAACTCGCCTGGCGGAAGCAACAGCTACAAAAACCCTAAACCCTAAACCCTACAAAACCTACAAGTGTACGGACTGTTATATAAGGAAATCATACTAGGGAACCCTAAAGAGGCAGGTTCTTCAGGGTTCTGCTAGGAGTTGAAGTAAGTAGCAAAGGACCGGAGCGTGTTCGGTGACAGACACTCAAGTCAAGGCACCGGGTTATAGGATTTAGGGCCAGTTTAGGGTTTAGGGTTTAGGGGCTTAGGGTTAGGGTTTAGGGTTATAAGGTTTCACACACATGCCTGTCAACTCCGCAACGCTGAAGGTGCACGGGACACAGACTCGCATCCCCGAATGTAAAACACCGGATTTCAGCACAGCAGAGTGTCGCTGTCAAACTGATAAGAACAGATGCTACACAGACGGGCTTTCGGGTTTTGGGTTTGGCGCTCTAGGGTTTAGCAATTTAGCACATCATCCTTGAAGATCTTCGCTTCGACATCCTACGAACCGACCCTAAAATCGAAGGGGACTATAACGCGGTTTTTTCTACGACTAACCATTCAGACCTCCTTATTCCTAGAGGTTCACGTGCACGTAGAATCTTTAACCGTCGTGTATCCCTATGTAACCCATTAACCCCCCAAGTATATACTTTATAAGTACGTGCGCCCTTGGGATATTGCTTCCAAGTGCGTTCTTCCACATGGGCATACTCTTATGTATAGCATCAGGCAGTCCAGCACAGAGAATCCAAGTCTGAGCAGCTGCCGCGGCCTGAGAATGTGCAAGCTGGCATTGTTTCAGGGCTTCGGGTTTCGGGGTCAGGGTTTCAGATTGGTCCACACTATGACAGTTTCGATGGACATTATATCGGAAAGTTCGCGCAGATAGTATAAGAAGCGCTCTCCGAACAGAGACTCGCTCAGCATGATGTCGAACATACACTTTTGCTTACAATCTTCCTAGAGAACCACATCGTTGATTCGGTCTTGTGTCTTTGGGAACTTGAAGGAGCTCTCCCGGTTGAGTGTAGCCAGGAGCTCCATTCACCAACGGCAAGCAAACTCAGCTCGTTAATGCAGCGAGTGGCCCGAAACGAGAGATGTGCAGATCGAGACCCTAAACCCTCTGAGACGCCCTGTCCACACTTGAGCCACCAACCAACCAACCCTCCCTAAAAACCTAAACCCGGATGCATATTTATCCGATACCGAACTTCATGCCTCTGAGTAGTAAGGCTCAGGCCTTAATCATTGGGGCTGGGCGAGATATTCTACTACGATCCATAATGTTAGGGGAACAACAAAACAATACTAACAGTTCAGGCCGGCTGAAACCTGTAAACAACACCTACTTTGCACGATTTGGAGCACATAGTAGAAAACAGGAAATCCCCGATTCAGAGACAACCTCGAAAATCCTGAACTTCTACACCCTGTAGCCCAGAACAAAACACCACGACCCGAAACCCTTAAAACCCTAAACTCTAAACCCCAAACTCTAAACTCTAAACCCTGAGCCCTAAGCCCTAAACCCTAAAACCTAAACTCGAAACCCTAAACTCTAAATCCTCACAGGCCAAGGAAACCAAAAAAGGCCAAGGACCCGGCAAAGGTGTTCGACTGCTGCGCTGGGGTCCCTCTGATGGGTTGAGCGTCTCGATCTCGGCACGGTTGAGGGTTTATGTAAGCTTGTGTAATGATAGTAACAATAGTAGTCAATAATAATAACCATCATAACAACACGAGAAATAGAGATAATGCAATAATAGTAATAATCAAAGTCTTTTATGGCAGCAGTGGTTAAAGTTTCAACTGTTGCGGCAACTACCTCTTCCGACCGTCGCGCCAGCCATGTCCATCTTAAACTCAACCCTCAACCCTAAACCCCTAAACCCTAAAACTAAACCCCTAAACCCTCAACCCTAAACACCCAAACCCTAAACCCCCACCCTAAGGCTCATGGACCCCCATAGTGAAAGCCCAAACCTTAGCCCCCAAAGCCCAAACCTTCCCCTGGAAAGCCCATAACAGCAATAAGAGCCTTAGGGTAAACCCTAAACCCTCAACCCAGGCTGCAGGTTTCGGCCGGACCAGGATTCCTGAAACCGAGACCTCCAAGCCTCAGAGGCCCCAATGTTTCCCCAAGTTTAGGGTTTAGGGTTAAGGGTTTAGGGTTTAGGGTTCTGAGCGGAACGCCATGAGGGTAGCTTTCAAATATTAGGGTCCCTTTTGGGATCCTTTTTATAAGGGTGTCGTACTATATTGGGGACCCCAAAAGGGACCCTAATTTGGAGAACTACCCATCAGGTACTGGTACTTTTCAGTCCCCCTAACGAGACGAGGCCAGAGCAAACATGAAAGTAGGACGGCTTCGAGGTTGGAAGAACCGAGAGTTGGAAGCTGGGTTTAACTCCGGCATAACTACTTGATGAGGCGCTGGTAACTTGGATGCACATCTTCCAGCGTTGTGGCTGCAACTGTAGGGGTTTAGGCTGCTAAATCTGCAATGCTCCCTAGCGGAGCCCAAAACACAAACCCGAAACCCGAAATAAGTAGAACTCTCAACCTGCAGACTTTGAAGCCAAAACCATTAGGGTTTAGGGCTTAGGGTTTAGGGTTTAGGGTTTAGGGTTTAGGGTTTAGGGTTTAGGGATTACTGAAAATAAGCTCGACAAAATAAAACCCTGAGTTCTGGACGACCTTCACTTCGTAGAGGTAGCGACCTGCATGCACCCCCCTACGTTTGATTAGAGAACTCCCCATAAGGATCCTAAGGGTGGACCCTGCGGGTCAATCTGACTGCTGTATAGTATGCACTGTGACGTTAACGGCGTTCAAAGTATGTAAGCTAGAGTGGACCCTCAAGAAGGCCTGCAGCTCAGGGTGCTGAAAATCCTAATTCAGCCCCAGACAGCCTCCGGGGATGATCAGATGTACAGAATGTGTGCACCATGATCGATTGTTACTTTCTGCGTGGAGTTCCCGGAATGTGGTGCAGTTTCAACGCGGAGCAGTAAAGGATTGCTGGGCATTCGGGTTCAAGTTGAAGGGTTTCCGAGCTCGAAATCATAAACCCAATCGGTGACTGAGGTTGGAGGATGTACGGGTCGAGGATCAGGGTTGGGGAATAACCCAAGGCTCTGCGGAGTCATGTTTTCAGTCTTGAGGCGTATAAACTGACCCTAAACATCAGGTCTGAACTCCCTCAAAACTCAGACCCCGAAGCTTCTTGGGACTTCTTTGACAGCCTTGCACTTGGCGGGTGCCCAACCCTCCTGCCAGAACCGGAGAAAGCTTTTAGGGTTTAGGGGGCTTTCTCAAGAAACTTTCGATTCTCGCGGGCTGCTTATCTCGAAACCGACACGCCGCAGCCAGCAAGGAGAATCCAGGGCCGCCGCCGCTCTTCATACCCATCTCAGCAGGAGCTCGCTTCGAAATATGAGGCTGAGGGTGGGAAGGCCGACATCCCTACAAGGGTTGAAGGTTTAGGGATTAGGGTCTGGGGGTTCTGAGGTATTGTATGCCTGGGAACTACTGTCGTCGCATTTGTGTTGCTGAGCTGAGGACGGCTTGAATCCCTTCGTGGTGGAGGGCTTCTCCCGGGCTGCAGTTTCATGTCTATCCTTGTGCTTTCTTGGCTGGGCTTGCTGGTTTTCTCCTTGTCTAAAGTGGGGAGCGGATCAGAGTAAGGCCTTGCATCCCGACAACATAGGGTGTCGCGAGCTTTATTCCCAGCGCAGTGGTCGCTACATCGTCTACATCATGTCATGAGCAATAAAGAAGACCCCAAGCCCTAAACTCCTTGCAAAACCTAGCAACCTAAGACCTTAACCCTAGCTCTAAATCCTGAAACTCTAGATCCGTGGCGTCCCTCCTTCAACAAACCGTCGATCCAGGGATCCCACGTTGGCCCTGGCGCCAGCCATAAGATACTGGAGGCCGCCCTCACTAAGGGGCAGGAGGACCTCCGGCGAAGAACACCATTGTTAAGGGTTTAGGGCTGATTGGTTTAGGGTTTAGGGTTTAGGGTTTAGGGGTTTAGGGTTTAGGGTTTTAGGGTTTAGGGTTTAGGGGTGATTGAGGCTCGAGAACCGTAAGGGTCCATGTACCTTTCAAGGGTTCCTGACACTAAGGGTACCAGAAGGGCTTTGGGTTTTAGGGGAAAGCCCGAAAAAGGGTCCATGTACCCGAACAGTATACACTCTGGCGCCAAAGTACCTACAAAGGGACTACTTGAATTTAAGGCCAGACAAAGTACATGCTATTTGGGCACATGGATCCCACGGCAAACATAATTGATATCCTGTCCAGTATCGAGAAGGTGGTATTCAATGCACCACCTTGTCAAATTTAGCAATGGCGCAGTTTCAGGTTTTCCGAAGGTGTAC
Source organism: Symbiodinium sp. CCMP2456 (assembly GCA_905221635.1). Classification (NCBI taxonomy): domain Eukaryota; class Dinophyceae; order Suessiales; family Symbiodiniaceae; genus Symbiodinium; species Symbiodinium sp. CCMP2456. The sequence goes on along the minus strand of CAJNDV010036662.1, from coordinate 92,478 downwards.
AGCTACCGATTTCCTCAAGGTCCAAGTACAGTCGTAGTACATGGGTAGTTCTCCAAATTAGCGTCGCTTCGTAGGTCCCAAGGATAGTAGTGCGGCACCCATTTGAAAGAGACCTAAACTAAAGGGACCCTAATGTAGAGAACTACCCACATACATAAGCCCCAAACCCTAAACCCTAAATCCTAAATCCTAAACCTAAACTCCTTTGAGGGCTCAGACGAACAGCGGTGCAAGACTCAGACTCCCTAAGCCCGGTACCACCACCGCCACGACAAAGACGATTACGGTTTACGGTTTAGGGTTTAGGGGTATGCGATGTAGGGTTTAGAGTTTAAGGGTTCAGGGGAAGACGGTACACTACTACTGCTGCTGCTAATGCAACTACGACAGGCCCATCGAGCTTCAGAGCAACAAATCCGCTTCAGTCTCATTTTGCGGCTGCACGACCGGCAAGTTTCCCCCGAAGGGCACGTAGCTGGTAGCTGTAGGATGCAGCTGCATGCAGAGAAGCGCTTCTTCGGTCTGATGTGTTTCGTTTTGGGTTCACTTCGGCACTTTTGCATGCATCTGTTCATTGGCCCCCTGCTCGCTTTGCTGCAGGAGTTTCGTCCTTGCTTTGGAGCCTGATTTTCTTCAACTCTTAGGAGAAGCTTCTGTCTTGTCACTCGAAGTCGCGTGCTTCAATGGCAGCAGCTGGAGAGTCCTGAAAGCCCTGATTGGAGTGTGTAGTGTTGTGGGTCCAAGGTTCCTATCCTGGAGATCTCGCACCAACGGGATGCTCATGAGATGCTGCGCTGTGTTTCGAAAGTGAATTCGCGCATAAGTACTAGCGATACAATACCATACATACCCAAGCCCATAGAGAGAGAGAGAGAGAGAGAGAACGAAAACAAAAACGAGAGAGGGAGGGAGAGAGCGAGCATAAGCCCTAGATCTCGATGCTCCAAAGGTCCTGATCCCCAAACGCATCTGTTTCTAGCACTGTAGCCCCGAGCCTCATAAGCAACCCCGGAACACTGCAGTACCGATTGTGCCAGCCTTGCCACCAAGGGATGGAATGACATTGAGCCTCGGAAGATAGATAGACAATGATGTAGGGGCCTAACAATTAGACGAGGGTTTTGGGCCCATTACATCACCGGGGCTAAAGTTTCGTCGCACTTGGCTAGACCATCTTGCGGAGGACGCGGAGTACTTGGAAGTGCATTTTACGTGGCCTGGCTAGCGGAGGAATTAATCCACGGGAATAAAATTATACTACTATAATGTTCCCGACGGAGGACTGGGTGGAGGAGTCTACGGGGAAAAGGGGGTTTGTGTCTTGTTCAA
>CAJNDV010036662.1:76517-88112 GCA_905221635.1 Symbiodinium sp. CCMP2456 | reverse complement strand
AAACTTTCAAAACTTTTAAAACCTTTAAAAGACGAAACGACACGAGGCCACGGGTCAAATAATACATAAAGGGTTCTCTTACATATATATATATATATATTCCGGCCGCTGCCAGTATCACGCTGCCCGTATCGCAAGTCACTTGGACCACTCGTCCCACCATGAATGTGCCAGACGGACCAGGGTCCGTCACCGGCAAGAGATAATAGATCTCAGCAAAGCCAACGGCGTCGTATCGTTGTGCAGAGCCTTCTGCTCCTGCAGGAACCGCTGGAAATTTGTGTTCATCAGCCTTTCCTGGCTGTTCATGTAGGAATCGATCAGTGTCATCATTCGTGCACCCATGCGTGGTGGCACATTTCGAAAGTGTGGCACCAGAAGGAACAGCTTGGTCCTGGTCCTGGTGTCCACTGGGTATTGTTCACTCAAGCATACGCGACGGAAAAAGGAAGCCTGGAGTTACACCAGCAACGACGACGGCTGACGTCCGGAAACCCCAAAGCTCAAATCCACAAGTGTGGGATCTGGACTAAGCACATGCACATGCCTTAATGAATCTTAAGATTGGTGTTTGCAGTATATAACTCCCTAACTCTAAACTGAAGGAACCTCAGAAACATGAACACCAACATATTACTGTGTTTTTCAGGCCTCTCTACTTGATCGGTTCAGAAAGGGCAGGCTTTAGGGGTGGGACTAACTTAGTGGCTTAGACATTCGTGTTTTAAGCTTGGGTTTTATTCTGGTTTTTAATGTTTCGGCTTAGATTTACAACGTTGCGTATTCGGGAGGAGGAGTAGGAGGAGGAGGAGGAGGAGCATAATTAGGAGGCTTGGCAACAACCACAGCACTGCGAAACGTGAAAACCTGTAGCCCAGTGCAGCCTATACACCTAGCCCTCAACTCCTCAAGCCCGAAGCCCTAACGTTTAGGGTGTAGGGTTAGGGACATGTGAACCCTAGGGCCTCAGAACCCTCAACAACCTCAAGCCATGTTGACCTTGGCTTTGGGCTTAGGGTTTACAGGTTTAGGGTTTAGGGTTTATAGGTTTAGGGTCTATGGGTTTAGGGTCTAGGGGCTGAAACCTCTTAATCCTAACAGCGGAAAACTCTGACTTGCGTCGGATACGCCCGAACCCTAAAGCTCTCAAGCGGCGACCAACAAAACACCCCCAGCATTAGACCCAACACTACACACCCTGGAAGCTGTAAGGGTCAACACCTAGCTAATGTAGCGCAATGTAGGGGCCTTGCTAATTAGAATAGGGTTTTGGGGCCCCATATACTATAATTGTAATGAGGAGCCCCCAAAATACTAATTATTTTTTTAGGCCCCTACATTACAGACCATGGCATCTTGAGCCCAACCGCCCGTCCCCAAGAAACAGTCGTCAAACTTTACCCCAAACCATAAACCTCTAAACACCCGACACCCTAAACCCCTAAATCCGCAAACCCTAATAGGTAGCATAGGGCAGGGTCGCATTGCAGCTGGGTAAGACCTGCACCTGAGGACGTCCGAAGTGCAAGGCAGCTTGAACCGCCAAACCCTAAAACCCCGCCCTCTTCCCCCTAAACCCAGCTGCGCCTGAGTTGTGGGAGGCGGCACTCCTGGTGGGCGCGAAACGAAGCCTTCCTGCAAGCGGCAACCACCGTGGTTCTTCTAATCACTAAAAACAGGGCTTGGAGGGTAATATGGGTAGTAGGTAATGGGTGTACATATTTTACCACAATTACAAGTGGAACGCTTAAGAATTCCTTTGGTAATAATTCTGGCTTCTATAACCATCAAGAATCACCATTCTTCCAAAAGCCATCCCTCACAAAGAAGCTCAAAACATCTGGCTGTTTGAGGTTTATGAACCCCAAAATGCGAACCTGCAAATTCTGCACCTCGCACAAAAAGTGGCAGGCGCCACAAACCCTAACACGTGCATCCGACGACTTTGGTACTTGGAGGTTCATGGGTAGTTATAAGTAGGCTTATAAGTAGGGTAACTTTAGTTATAATCTATGTTCGGGGACTTATAACTTCACTTACAACTACCCATGAACCTCCAAGTAGTTTTTGTGGCTTTAGGATTAAAGTTCTGGGGTCTAGTCGTAAGAGGAATCAAAGTGATTTACTAAGAAACCTACACGTGAACTCTACACCCCGTACCCTTTGTCCCCTTACACCTCAACACCCTCCATCACAAATACTCCCACACATGTGTATCTGGTGCGTGCCAAGACTTAAAATCTTGCGCTGCGAGCCAGGCCGATTGGACTTTGCCCAAATCTCAAGGATTTCACGTCGGTCAACATCGAAGATGTCGCCAGTTTTGTGCACCCCGCCTGCATGGCTTCCACAGGCTTACGCTCTGTCGTGGATTTCTTGCTGCGGGTTAACGGTGTGCATTTTCACCTCGATAATAGATGGAGACGGAATCACATCCACATCCAGTGAATTTTCGGCCAACCCGTGGACATCTGGCATACCTGTGTTTCGTCCAGTGTTAGCGCTGGTGTGCAAACGTCTGCAGCTTCTCACGTTACTTCAGAGCAAGATACACAGCTTACAGGTCTAGGGTTCAGGATTTAGGGCTTCCCTGAACAACCCCAAACCCACATGTTTCGGAAATACATAAGGAAACCATGTCATAATAAGGAACCCTCACGATGGCAGGTCTCGTTGGGTCCAGGTACTTGGAGGTTCATGGGTAGTTATAAGTGGAGTTATAAGTCCCCCAATATAGGTTAGCACCATAGTTACCCTACTTATAACCCTACTTATAACTACCCATGAACCTCCGTAGGCGTTGAGGTACAGGGCTACGGGTTAAGGGTTTGGGGGCAGACCTGCACCTGCAATTCAAGGCATTCGTAAACCACCGGTTTAGGGGGTTTGGGTCCATAAACTGTACTACACTACACTACGTACTACTATGGACTCATGTCCCTTCAAAAGAGCATCCTAAACCCCAAAACCCTAAAACCCTAAACCCTAAAACCCTAAAACCCTAAAACCCTAAAACCCTAAACCCTAAAACCCTAAACCCTAAAATCCCAAACCCCCTTACGACAGTTTCGGGGGACGAATTTGAGAATCTAGCCTCGGACCCTTGGGCCACCACTCCGACCCTTTTGATGTGGGAGTTTCCGAAAATTAGGGGTAGGGTTTAGGGTTTAGGGTTTAGGGTTTAGGGTTTAGGGGTACCTTATTTTGGGGTCCTTATAATAAGGATCCTACTATTTGGGTACTATATTGGGGTCCCCTATTTTCGGAAACCCCCATGTTGAAACCGAACCTTACTTTTCCAGGGTTTAGGGTTCAGGCTTTAGGGGTTTCGGGCTCGCAGGGTTTAGGGGTTTAGTGGTTTGGCATTTAGGGTTCTGCTACGGGTCGTCTGAGGACACGGGGTTCCCAGCGTTGGTTTCTATAGCAGATACATGTAGATATTTAGGCCTAACTTGGCTCCCTATACAGGTACGTTAAAAGCAACGATGTAGATACATGCACCCTAAGGGTAGATTGGTTTGTCCATCACATCCTCTAGGTGCGCGCGATCGTTCAGTTCACATGGTAGCACAGAACAGATGTGCCAATTTGGGCAGTATTCCTAACCTTGTTGGGGAGACTCTGCGAGTGGACTCTAGAGCAATTAGTCATGGCAGCCCCTCATACATGCCATAGTCGATATCTAGCTATACTGTAGCCTGCCCACAAAAAACCCTAGTTCGAATTGTTCAGGTCCCTCTATCGAACCCAACCTGTGTCAGAACAAATGGGAAACTCATCAAGTTCTTTTTGCTAGTGATTGAAGCCTCTTTGAGGCCATAGTGAGGCTAGTCCTTCCAAATCTCTGGTGTTGGGATACCGGGTGTCGCAAGTTCGAGGTTTCGGTCATAAGCATTTTGCAGTGTGGGGTTTTCGTGGTTTGGGTGATGTAGTTTTGGGATTGTTTGGTTTGGGCTTTGGGATTTTAGGGTTTTTGGGCTTTGGGGCGTTGGGTTTGGGGTGCACTAGTGCTTTAGTTCACTACAGAAGGAGTCGCAAAAGTCCGACAGCCCTCTCCCCCCGACCCGGAACAAAAGGAAATCACGAAAAGCAACCTATCAGTGCAGTTAGAATCTGCGCTCTCCCCAAATTGGAATAAGTAAAAACATAACCTGCAGAACATACATCGGCCTTACTGAAGCTTAGCGGAAATAGATCCTCCCTTCAACCTTGCGCATCCTTGCGCTTATCCCAGCCTCCGTCTTCTGACGCTTCGCGTCCTCTCCGGCCTGGCGAGGCTTGAGGTCTTTTTTGTCCACGAGGGTTCCTATATATTAGGGTTTGGAGGTTAGGGTGTAAGGCGTACACCCATAGTTAAATGATGAGTCGTGATAACCCTTTGGGTTCATATTCTGATACAAACAACAAGCGATTCCTGCAAAAACAACTACCACCTTCTCGCTTGGCAAAGCTTTACTGCATGCGTACGTTCTATACCCTTATAAGGGTCCACGTACCTGCATGGCACATCACTTGGCCCAAAAGATTTCAGGCCTAACTAGTTGCATCTTACTTCATAGGCACATCTTGGTATCATAGAGAATAAACACTCCAAGTATCTGTCTGTATATTATTGCCGACATGACCTATCTTCTCCGCCACTATCCCTGATCTTCCAAGCAAGTTTCTTCAAGTTCCTGGCTTCTGACTCAGCATCGAACATCTAGAAACGCTACAGAGAACTTAGAACAGGTTCGGGGTATACTATAGTGTGATGATAAAAGAGTACTAAACAATTTAAGTGTTACTTGTTTCACCCCCTGTGCTACTGGGAGAGAAGGGTTGTTGGATGATTCCAAAAATGACTTTTTTGAGCGGTCCTTCTGCCCAATATAGTATGATGCAGACGAAAGGCGCTGAATAACAAACTCCGCTTCGTCTGGATTGTACCACGGACCCGAATATGAGCACCTCTACAGGAGTGTAGTTATCAGGGGTCTACAAATGCTTATGACCTTCAGAGCTAATTTAGGGGAACTGCATAAGCGACACGGGTGTATGAACCCCAACGGCGACTTTTTGGCCAAAGTCAGGCATCAAACCTCAGAGCTATCTAAAACTGGAAGCTGAATCCCTTGACCCGCCCTGCAAAAAAAGGCTAAACAGAAAACAACTACCTCGGGAGCAGCAGCCGCAGCTGCTTCCGCCATGATGACCTTGAAGATCTTTCAAGCTTCGAGCGAATTACTATGGTTAATCAAGTTTTTGTAAGGGCTTCATAAGCGTGCTACAAGGACTTTATAAGTTATCATGGAGTCATGGAGCCACTACTGGTTTGGTTGGACTTTGCAGATTCGCAAGCTTCGCGGATTTCTCCTAAGGCGTTCATAATGTTTGGGGGGTTCCGGGGCTGGAGGTACTCTAAGACTTTCCTCTACACGGTTTGGAAGGGTGTATCTCGGGACGAACAAGGTGGCACAAAAAAACGTAGTAGAGCTTTAAATCATGAGCTTTATCTCGTCTTTACAGGGGTATTACATATCGGGTTCGTACAGATTCCGTGCCATTCCAACGTCCTACAGGATTTGGTCGTGCGCTTGAAGGATTGACACTAATAAATAACATTAGTTGCAGTTACGTATAACCCTTTATTAAGGTATTCAAAACCCTGCACCCGAAACTGTAGAGGGCGGCATCATCAGAATAGGGTTGTGGGGTATATTATACTATAAGCATAATAAGGAACCCCCAAAATGGCATTAGTAATTATTTGGGCCCTTACATTACGATCTTAGTTTCGTTTCTCTTTCGTGCCAAGCAATGCTGAAGACCTGAAAGCTACGTGAGAAGCCAATTCGCTAAATCGATCCAGCAACTACTGACAAATAATCACAAGCATGATTAAGGTTTATCATAACAAGTACGCCCGATGTGGTGATGACAATGCCAATCGCCATATTACCGAGCACACAAAAACAACCGCAAGGCGAGGCATAGGTGTCGAACAGATAAGCAATGCAGTACCCTTCCTTGGCTTTCAATATTCAAGATTGCTACAAAAATTGGGAAAATCAACACCAAAGTCGGTGCCATATCCCTACTATGGTAACTGCTGAGGCTGTGGTTTGAAATGTCTCAGCACAAAGCCTGATCCAATCTCCGGAGTTGGGCCTACTCTCCTCTCCCCTTACAAGCCAAAGCTGCAGATCACGGGTTTTAGGGTGTAGGGTTTAGGGGGCTTCGGAATTGAGGTTTGGGGTTCAGGGTTTGGGGTTGGGGTTTGAGGGTTTCTGTTGGGGGCTTCAGAAGCTTTCTAGATCTTGAACTTGAGGGGGTTCGAATCAGGGGCCCGACTGTTTAGGATAGGGTGTTGAAGTATGTTTACAACAGGGAACCTTCCGGAAAGCTGCAGCTAAATTATTCAGGCTCCTATAGTAGTTATGTTGCAACCTTCTTTGGCGCCATAGCTGGAATGTAAGCGTTTTCATGTAAGCAAGCAATCGCTGTATGTAAGGGGATTAATACTCCTGCACGAGATGTCTGGGACTCGAGGCCATGACAACTGAGTCTTCAGGGCCGCAGCTGGACCCCCAGCTACCCCTTATTGGACCCCTAGATCGCCAATGCTAGGGACAGTTCTGTTGGGGGCGAAGACAAGTATAGATATAACAACAAGCGAGTTGCCTATCCATCTACTTACAAAGATTATCTAAGGAAGGCTCTTGAAGACATGAAACAAAGCCCAAACTCCTCTATACTATTTGCTCGAAGAACTCGGCACTCAGTTTCCTGATCCTCTGCAACCCGAGCGGAGCTACATGGGAACACCTCTAAGGCTAAGGCCAACGTGTGTACTGAGTTACATGGAGGCTCAGGCAAATGAGAGCTTTAGCATCCTTGACTCAGGGTTTAGGGTTTAAGGCTCAGGGTTTAGGGGCTGAGGAATGACGGATCAGGACAAACTTACCTGAATTCACCCCTCCTTACATATACAAAGACATAACCCATTTTATATGAATCCCCATATCCTCCAAATAAAGCCTCCCGAAACCCAATACCCTAACCCCAAACCACGCTAAAATCCAAACCCAAACACAGCTCATTTTGCCAGAGGTCTTTTCGATGGGTCTCCCATGCCTCCGGCACTCGGGCAATCGCATGCCCACACATTGGCTTCCAGAGCGCTCGCCCTAGGTCACTAAACCTGAATACTTAAACCTTCAGCCTTGTAAGGCTTGATCTCGGACTTGATCCCTGCCTCGAGTAGGTGTGCAGGCACAAACACTGCCCCACACTTGATTACTTCACTTTAGACCCTGGCCCACACTACCGTAAACCACAAGCCCAAGGCCCACAACCATCAATCCCAAAGGGACGCTCGCTAGGCAGAGGCCGCAGGTTCACGCTTGCTTCGACACGCAAGCTCGGCGTCATGTCTCCCGAATCTCTATGGACCCTCTCAAGGTTTACGGTTCAGGGTTTAAGCGGTGAGGAAAATGAAACCCTAAATACGGTTCAGGGTTTAGGTGGTGAAACTGCTGGTTTGAAGTTCAGACTTTTGGGCATCTCCAGCATTGAACATACCCCGAATCCAACATATGCCAACAACAGGTGTATGCGTTTTGCATTTGTTTTTAATTATAAGAGTCGATTCAAGAGTATTAGCCTAGTGTGTTGGGTCGTGTGGCTGAGCGCTTTTACTTTGGGCTTTGAGGATCCACTGCTGGGTTTGTGGATTTAGTGTTTAGGGCGTTAGGAGTTGAGGGTTTTGAGAGTAAAGTGGTGGGGAGTTTATCATATCGGGGCTTTCGGGTTTAGGCTGTTGAGTGCTTCGACACTATAAGTTGAAAGCAAGGTTCAGGCTTTGCGTCTCCTAGGTTGAAAGCTGCGTTGCTGATGGCTCTATATGGACCATGGCGGCCGCACACATTGCGTAAGTTAGGCTCCATGTACCTATCTAGTACAGATACCCTAAACCTTGAAGCACCTATGTAGGAGCCTTACAGGCCTTAGTACATAGATATAAGTACCTTTGGCCTATGCTCCCTTGAGGCCCAATACGTACTATACCGGCACCCGGACCCCCAAGTAATCATCCATGTTCTCCTGCTTGAAATCCCAGAACTGGCTCTTCGAGCCCCCCCGTATCCTGTGGAGCCGGGATTTAGGGTTCAGGGTTTGGGGGTTTTAGTTCGTTGAGGAGTTTAGGCTTTCTGGGGGTACACCAAGCGGCAGACCAAAGCTCTGTCCCAGGTCCACTGCCAGCACTGCACGAGGCTGTCAGCTCAACTATTTTGCAGGGGAGCCTCCGTCACGCATCGGTCGCCAGTCACCGAACACCGTGACAGAACCTTGAAACTCTAAACCGTGCCCTACCCACACCCCTAAACCCTAAACCCTACCCTCACACAGACAACATGCTTAAGCTGCATGCTCGAACAAGAGCCCGGCGGACGAAACCCACATCTACAGCGATCCTTTGGAGTGGCTTACAAGGAAAGACTTATAGACATTTTTAGGGTTTGGGGGTTTAGGGTTTAGGGTTTAGGGTTTTTAGGATTTTGGACTGACCCTTAACCACAAACTCACTAAACTAGAAATGTCTGACCTGTCCAACTCACATGCTCCGATCCAGAACCATTTTCAGCTTCAAGCGGAGATATTCAGGAGGGCTCTTGAAACCAGGGTACAGTCTTTCGGGGTCTTTACAATTTAGAGCAGGATCCCTGGTTTTCTAAACCTTCCACACACACATACATACATACATACATACATACATACATACATACATACATACATATATACATATATACATATACGCCGAAAAAGAAAATTGAAGCTTACAACGAAATCATCTACAGAACCCGATGCAAACCTCGCTTGTCCCAAAACTCCAAGCCAAACCTTTTCCCCATAAAACTTTCCCTTTTAACTACCAGGACCTGTTGCAAGGGAAATCAGACCAAGAAACTTCAAGAAGGCCTTGTAAACCCTAAACCTAAAGCCCATGAAACCCTAAACCCCTAAACCCCTACACCCTCATTAAAGCCTACATACACCGTAAACCATAAACCCTAAACCTTCAATAAACCCTAAACCCTAAACCTAAAACGCTCAAAAAAACAGCATGAAAGCCTAAAGCCCTAAACCCTCATTAAACCCCAAATCCTAGACCCTAAACCTAAAACGCTCAAAAAAGCAGCATGAAATCCTAAACTACAAACCCTCATTCAACCCTAAACCCTAGGCCCTAAACCCGCATGACACCCTAAAGCCCATGAAACCCTCATTAAACCCTAAACCCTAAAAGCCTCTGACCCAAGCCTGTCTCCTGAGGCGTCTCCCTGCTTCGGTCACTTCTTCGCGGTGGCCTTCGGGGCGGGCACCTCAGCCTCATGGGGTGTAGTTGCTGTTCTTTTAACTTTTGGGTGTTGGGTTTAGGGTTTTTATCAGAGTTTAGGGGTTTAGGGTTTAGGGTTTAGTGTTTAGTTGCTGCTCTTTTGGGTGTTGTGTTTAGGGTGTTATGAGAGTTTAGGGGTTTAGGTTTAGTTTTGGGTTTAGGGTTTTTTATCAGAGTTTAGGGGTTTAGGGTTCAGTTGCTGTTCTTTTGGGTGTTGGGCTTAGGGTTTTATGAGAGTTTAGGGGTTTAGGGTTTAGTTGCTGTTCTTTTGGGGGTTGGGTTCAGGGTTTTATGGGAGTTTAGCTATGACAGTTTAGGGGTTTATTCTTTAGTTGCTTTTCTTTTGGGTTTTGGGTTTAGAGTTGTGTGAGAGTTTAGGGGTTTAGGATTTGGGATTTAGTTGCTGTTCTTTAAGGTTTAGGGTTTAGGGTTTAGGTACGCTCATATAGGGTTCATGGTTTTGCTGTTCTTTGGGGTTATGGGTTTTGGGAGGCTCATATGGAGGTTAGGAGTTGCGGTTCTCTTACTGCGGGTTTAGGCTCCTGGGGTTTAGGGCTCTCCGGCTTAGGACTTTAGGGTCTAAAGCTTTTCTGTTGGGCTTCGGCTCATGATAGTGCCTAGGGTTGTCGGGTTTAGGGCTTCAGGCTCCCTCTGGGGTCTGGGCTTATAGGGCTTATCGTTTTGGCTGTTTGAGGGCTCTTTGTGTGGGAGAGGGGGAAACAGCATGGAGGATTTTGGGGTGTAGTTCTTAGTACGCTTTAGTAGACTTCCTTGTAAACCCTGAAATCCTCGAGCCTGAACCCTGAGCCGGAATTCTACCGGATTCTGGGCTGCTAGGGTTCAGCATTTTACACATTGCTCGGGACACAACATCAGAAGTAATGTCGGGGCCTTAATAGTTAGAATAGGGTTTGGGGGGTATATTATACTATAGCTTTAGTAAGGGATCAAAATAGTGTAGGCAATTCTTTAAGCCCCTCTACTACTTCTCTACAGGGTTGTTGGGAAGCTCGTCTGTCTGACTAGGTCTACTCGGCATCCCATGGGGTCATGGAACACCCCTTCTTAATGTAGGGGCCTTAATAATTGCAACAGGGTTTTGGGGGTTCTTATTATAATCAATGTAACTTGCTGCGCACCCGGGCGACTCAGATCTCAGACTACTGAATTACAAGTAACCGAACAACAGGTTCTGACCGAGGACCTCGACCAACTGGCCTCCGCCTGGCACCCCTGTAAGACCAACATCGTCACTCCCTTAACCCTAAACTTCTAGCAGAACAATCACAAGCATGAAGGCTACCCCTCCCCCACGAATTATGATCCTACTTTGCATCAACTGCAGCAAACCTTCTACTCAAATCATGCATAGCACGTACATAAGCCCACAGAAAACATGTAAGGGCAGGTATACATAAATGAGCATACGTGTACATATGTATGTATATACATATATAAGCATAAATGGATTTGCATGAACGAGGACACTGAGCTATTTACCGGTCTGTCAGCCCACGTAGGTAGGTGTCCTTGTTCTCTCGATTCCTGATATGTTCAATATCTTCCTCAAACTACATATCCCAACCTATGAGCCCTGAACCCTGAACCTGAAACTGTGTGATCTCTCGCTCTCTCTCTCTCTCTCTCTGCGACCTCTAAAGGTGGGATGACGGTAGGTAGGTTTTGAATCCTCTACACAAGGAGGCTTACTTGGGATACTGCGGCCGCCTTAAGAAGTAGAAGAGGGTCTTGGTATAGTACAAGAGCCAACGGTCTACATTGCCTCGCTCGTTCCCCCGGAACAACCCTGAATCGAGCTCTATCTCTATCTCTCTCTTTCTCTCTGTATACACAGATAGATCCTTGTCTTCCTGTTTATCTGTCTATCTGTCTGTCTATCTATCTGTCTGTCTATCTATCTGTCTATCTATCTATCTGTCTTGCTATCTATCGACCTATGTATCTATCTGTCTGTCGATCTATCTATCGACCGATCTACCTATCTATCGAACTATCTATCTATCTATACATGTATCAATCTTTTACAGCACATCTTATTATCACTTTATTGCTGTCTCTCCCTTTTTTGTTCTCCCTAAACCCTAAACCCTAAACCCTAAACCCTAAAGGCAAGTCCCTGGGGGTTTCCCGGAGACCATGGGGCAGTATAACAGAAGAAGTTGCTGCAACAGCTCGAAAGTACTGCAAATACCAGT
>CAJNDV010036662.1:56879-67784 GCA_905221635.1 Symbiodinium sp. CCMP2456 | reverse complement strand
AGGGTTTATGTTTTAGGTTTTAGGGTTTAGGATTTACGGTTTAGGGTTTAGGATTTGGGGTTTAGGGTTTAGGGTTTTGAGATTTCGGCTTTAGGCCTGACCTCAGAATAAGAGCCTGAAGCACCAGGACCAGTAGCCTGTAGTTAAACAGAACCCTAGACCTATAGTATGGGTCCCCGACCCTTGCATCCTGAACATACCTAAACCCGAACCCCCTAAATGCTAGAACCCTAAATCCTATACCCTAAACCCTATACCCTAAACCCAAATACCCTAAACCCCTAAACCCCATACCCTTCTGCCTGAACCCGAAACCCCTAACCCCAACATGAACTTCAAGCTTCACCCCTGCCTTCTTCATATAAAGCTGGTCGTCCGCTTCTGTGGATTTCTGCTTGTCCGGACCCACTCGATTCAAGACCTCGGCCGGGGGCATGGGGAACTGTGAAGCATCCGACTGTGGCTTTTGTCTTGAGACTCAATGCAGGGGCTTTAGTGATTAGAACAGGGTTTTGGGGTATGTTATGATATAGTTATAGTAAGGAACCACAAAATAGTATTGGTAATTATCTAGGCCCTGTATTATCACGGTTTAGGGATTAGAGGTTGGGGCTTAGGGTTTAGCACCCTGAGATTTCCTATACCCTAGCCCCTATTACCCGAAGGGTGTTAGGATCTAGACTGGCTGCTACTCTCAAGGCCCTAAAGACGTAAGCCACCGCACTCGCTGTGTCCCACACCCCGAACAGCGAGACCCAGAACCTAGCAACATAGGGGCCGTATTATAATGATTGGGGTTGGTGTTCTAAGTATTCTCTAAGACTCTAAGCGTTTCGGGTGTCTCCATGGTGGTCTCCTGTGATGTCCTTGTCGTCTTTGCATGGACTCCTCAGATCTCCTCTTGCTCACGGTGGTCTCGTGGTCGTCTTATTGTCATTGTTTGGGACCTACCCTCTACCCTGGCATCTTCTTTTCTTTGTTCGATGTCACCAAAACCTACAAACACCTGTATCATTGCATAGAAACATTCAAAAAACAGCACAAACAGCCTTGAACCGTAAGCCCCCAAACCTGAAACGCCCTGCGCCCTGTTTGGCTACCGAGGCGGCAAGCTCTGGCTGAATTCGGGCTGGTCTGAATAGTGCAATGTCCGAGCCGACGAGGGCCAGCTTGTGGGTGTGCCGGAATGTGCGATCTGAAAGCTTCACGGTGTTTGCATGCTTCATCGACCCTAAACCGCGTGTTACAAGCGCGGTTAATACCCTGAGCAGTTTGAAAGATTCGGCCGTGCTTTGTCTTCGCGCTTGTTTGGAAGCTCTTCAAGGATCAGCCCTGCCAGGGTGTGGGGTTTAGGGCATGGCCAAACTATGGCAGTCCGAAACCCAGGAAAAACGCAAGGACCGAAACTTTGTGAGGGGACTGAGCCACAAGAGTGTTTCACTTGGGGCTACATGTGTCTACAACAAAAATCGCCCCACTTATATCTCCACTTACTAGCTGCCCTGTAGGCTGTAAGTAAGCTATCGAACCCTAAACCCCAAACCCCACAGCGCAGCCAGGAAATTCTGGCCCACGGTATCGGACTTTGGGAAGCAGAGAGGAATTGCTGCAAATATGACGCAACGTTGATTCATAACCCTCCTTTCCTTAAGGGCCTGACTATTGATCGGGCCGCTATCATAATATTTGCCAGGGGCAGGGAGTCATTAACCCGGGGTCTACATTTAAATTGGTATAGAGAGGGCACCATAACAAAGAATAGAAAGTATGTGTGTGTGTGTGAATATACACGGATATCTATCACTACATATATATATATATACACACATACATACACACAGATATATACATATATATATATATACATATATATATATATATATGCACATACATATAGATATATACAGACACGCAGCTGCTTGAATACCATGGGGTTACCGTGGGAAGGATTAGTCAGAGTCAGCAGCTACAGCGTTTGTCGAGCCTTGTTTATGGTTTACTTGTCCCGAGTTTGGAGGTTCAGCGCTTCAGGTTTAATCCCGTTTAACGGGTCCAGAGGAAAACATAATTTCACTCGGTCTGTGCGGGGGTGTTGTAGAAGAACACACCTGAATACTAGATCGCCCTTAGCCCTTAGAGTCCTCATTATAACTGCCGTTGTTCTAAATTCTATTGTACCCCCAAACCCTAAGCAAACCAAATACCTCTAAACCCTAACCCCCGAAACCCTAAATCTTTGAGGATTGTTCCTCCATTGCAGGACACCCTCAAGGCTTCCCCTTGGCAGCTGTGGGAAAGACGGCATGCCGCGATCAGCCGGCATCGAAGCACCCCGGGCCCGCCATGATTCAAAAATCAGCAATCCTCCATAGGCCTAGGACCCAAATCTCGTCCCTAACCCTGTCATCCAGCTGTATAGGGCCAAACTCCCATCCCTCAGTCATTCTTTTTCTCATAGTTCTCTGGATGACATTGCGAACGCCACCTGACTCCAACACTCTCGGCCGACCATCCGGCACTCTGCAAACCTTCCACCCGAAAGCACGTGCTCCACAATCCGACTACTTGGAGGTTCATGGGTAGTTCTAAGTGGAGTTATACGTCCCCTAATATAGGTTATAACTGTAGTTACCCTACTTATAACTACCCATGAACCTCCAAGTAAACTCGGTTTCTCTACTGTGGATATGGTTCCAGCATGAGTAAGCTGCTCTGTGCAGCTGTAAGGTGTAGGGATCACATATACGATGTGCTAATACAAGGACCTTCAAAATTAGAATCAGGCTTCGGGGTCGCACAGAATCTTATAAATAGAATACGGAACCACTAGTCTGGAACTACAACAACGTTCCGATCCCTATTCAACCGACAGAAAGTCAAAGCTTTTCGGTAGCAAACCCTCGGTTTTCGCGCTGTGTATACTTGGACTCTGGCAGTTTTTCTCCCTGAGCCGAGGCTACTTGGAGGTTCATGGGTCGTTATAAGTAGAGTTATAACTCCCCCATACTTACCCTACTTACAACCCTACTTATTGCCACCCATGAACCTCCAAGTAACTCTAACTCTGACCCAGCGCTGCTTCCTCCTGGGCTCGGGGTGCATCGACGCGCAACGAGCTCTGGGTTTCTGTGGCTTAGGGACTCAGCAAGGCACCTGTCATCGGCGCCCCTGACAAATGTGAACCATCCGCAACGGCATACGCCATTACTATAGGGGCCTTAAAAATTACAATAGGGTTTCGGGGTCCATTATACAAAAATGTAATAAGGAACCCACAAGAAAAATATAGGTATTCAGGTCGGCCCCTATATTATTACATGACAAGCTATAAGGGTTAACGGCTCAGGGTCTAGGGCTTCGGTTGTATCTGTGAATCTAATCAGCTGGTCTTCAGAGCTTTGCTTTCCAACTATGCGAGTCATAGCCTACTATTCCCCTGAATCCCCAAAAAAGCATGAAAGGGTTTAGGGTTTAGGGTTTAGGGTTTAGGGGTCAACATCTACACCGAAAACCTTAACAAAGAGCCTGATCATGTCTAAATCCTTCAATTGTGACATAGCGCTCCAACTCACTTCTTTCGGCTCGCCCCTGCGGGCTCATTCGTCAAGGGCCCTTACTGCACAGTCAGGTTGTAGGAGGTTTGGAGGGGTCCAACACATGTACATGAATACAATATAATGTAGGGGCCCCCATAATTAGAATAGGGTTTTTTGGGCCCGTTATACTATACTTATAGTAAGGAACCCCCCAAAAATAATTCGAAAAATGTAACCCTTCCGGGTTGAGCTTCTCCTGCCCACAACCTGAGGAACACGAGGTCTTCCTTTTGAAAGCGACCTTTCGTGTCAACGAGGTACTTGCGTCGCTGGGTGGACCGGCGGCCCCCACCACAGGTGTTGATATCCCCAAAGCCTAGGGTTTAGGGTTTAGGGTTTAGGGTTTAGGGCTTCAGTTTCAGACTAGCATACTTGAAGCCTTGAGCCATCAACCCCCAAGCAACACCCTAAACTCCTCAAGCCTATACTCCAAACAAAATCTCGAAGCCCCACTTATCCCTGTTGGCCCTCGTTCCGGGATACTTCTGGTCCCCTCCAAAAAGCAGGACGTCTGAAACTACAGCAGGGCCACAGAATCTCAGGATTTAGGAGCATGGGATAAAATCGTGACCTGCGATATTGAATCTGGACTCAGCAAGAGCCACATAAGACTTATGCACCATGAAGAGCCCTAACAAATATCTGATGAACAACTAAAACTACCAAAAAGGGTCTGTGTAGTATGGCCTTGGGTCTGGAAGTACATATCCAGGAACCCCGTTTACGATGTAGGTAGATGGATGGACAGGTAAGCCTGTTCCAGTGCACCGAACCGGCTATTGCTTCCAAGAACAGCAAGCTGCGAACACTCTGGAAGAAACGGAAGAAGTCGGTAGCGATAGGTTAAAGGCTAGAGGCTTGAGATATGGGGCTTACAAAAACTACGGCTGCCTTAGATTGGGGCCTTGTAATGAGAATCCCAACTACTTTGTGTGCTTGTGTTTTTTTTGGTTGAGCCCACTGTTTTCCGGAAGCTCCCTGGTGCCGAACTATGTCATAACAGGCTGTGACTTGTCACCTGCGAACTTGCGGAGCAAGAGAACGCGAGTACAAACGAAACCGCAGACCCCAGACCAAGAAGACCCTGAAACCTAAACACAACTAACACCACACCCCAAACCCTCAAACCCTGAACGTCTCAACCCTAAAACCTAAAACTGTGTTAGCCCAAGCTAAGCGAGTCTTCCCCAAAGCCATGATTCTCATGTAGGAGCTTTAATCGTTGGAATAAGGGTCGCTTAGAAGGTACTACAAAGGGTTCGATATAGGTAAGGGTTCCTTAACGGCTCAGTATAATGTAGGGGCCTTAAAATTTAGAATTGACTTTTGGGGTATATTCAACTAGAAGTATAATAAGGAACCACCAACATAGTATTAGTAATTATTTAGGCTCCTGTATCAGGAGCTTCACAAGACTTAACGGGGCTCCTTTAAAGGGCACTACAGGGGCTTCTTTCAGATTTTCTACAAGGAGCCATGGGTCTGGGGGTCTATCACAGTAGTCTAGTGATGATGAGGAACGCTAGGGAAAAGATTGGTTGTTTTTGTACCCTATTCCCTATAAGCCTGAACCCAGAACCCGAACCCCTAGGTAAACCCGAAGCCTTAACCCTAAACCCTAAACCCTGTTAAGCTCTGGATCCGGAACAGTTCAGTTTTCCATATTCGACAGCATCGGGTTTCGGCTTCAACGAGTCTAAACCTTAAAGCCTGACCCAAACCCTAAACCCTAAACCTCGACCATAAGACATAACCCCTATGTGTTGGGTCGCACTGAATCCGAGCCTTCTGAACACTTTTGATTCGTCTGGTAAGGCTAGGGTTTCGGGTTTAGGGCTTAGCGGGTTTGGGTTTGAGGTTTGGGTTTAAGGTTCAGGGCTTGGGGTTTGCGGGTAGGGTCGGGTACCTGCTTGACTCTTAAAAGGGGAAAGCCTAGACCAGAAAGCGAGCCCACAGTGCCAGAGCCAATGAACCCAGAGAGCCCCATGTAATGTATGATCCATGAGGCTACGAGAGTTTCTGACTGTGGGGTACTGTACTGGACTCTCCGGGCACCTTCTGAAAGATGAGAGGGATAAGCGCTTGCTCTGGGACAAAGTGTCCTTGGCTGACTAGAAGGATCTGCGCTGACCCACATTCAGTGTCCGAGCGCGCCGTGCATGCTCTCAGCGATCACAAACTACTCATAAAAAACACTTCATATGGGTGTGTTGTAGTATAACCATACCCATGAACCCTGAGGATTGGCAGCACTAATCCTTAAGTATTAAGCCCCCCTTCATTGTCCTTTCCATGCTTTCAAAGTAGCAGACACCGGCGAGCCCCGACCCCGCAGGGATGAAAGGTAAACCTTCCTGGCCAGGATTCCACACCGCCCAGGGCGCGCAGAGCAGGCGCAAGAAAACCAGGGTTCTGGGGCCTTAATAATAATAATAATAGTAGTAATGATAATAGTAATAATGATAATAATAATAATAGTAGTAATGATAATAGTAATAATGATAATAATAATAATAATAGTAATAGTAATAATAATAGTAATAGTAATGATAATAGTAATAATGATAATAATAATAATAGGTTTTGGGTATATTACACTGTTACCGAAACGCAGCTTCAGCTCCCCTGTCTATAAAAGTAAAAAGGAAGCCTGCAACACTCAAACTCAAGGCTCCGGAGCTTTGGCACTTCAGGGTCTTTAGGCACTTTAGGGCTTCCTGGCAATTCTGCAAGCAACTCAGATTAGAGAATTGCAAACCGCCACGCCTTAATTCCATGTCCTGCATGCTCACCTTCCCTTCTGGACTGCAACATCCATATGACAAGCCTTGAACTTTGCACACCCGCATGAACCTACAGACCAAGCTGTTGCAGAGAAGGCTCCTAAACCTCACTGCCCTTGCTGAAGTAGGGGTTCAAATATATATATATATATATACACACACACTCCCACAATACTTAAACCCTTAACCCTAAACACGAAACCCTACAAGATTACGATACCAGTACTATAAGAACACAGTAAGGGTACTAAACAGTTACTGTAAGGAAATATTATAATCAGATTAAAGTTTACGAGCACAGGCTTCCCCAGGGTTCGGGGCGGTATGCCGGCATTTGCAATTAAAAGTGGGTTTCGGACATACCGTCCTATATAAGTATACATGGGAGCAGACGGTGATATTGCTACTTCTTATTCCGACGCCCATGTTATAGCGGCTGTGCTTGGAGGATCAGGGTCTTCCGACTTATTTCATCCCACTGATAAGTTTCCTGACTCTAGCAACATCATAGCTACACGTGTAGTTGCTGAACCTCCAAGAAACCGCAAACATTGAACCCTTCAATACGTTGAAACCCTGAACTTCAAAGCCCCTAATCCCTAAACCCACAACATGGGTCTGGGTCATACGAGCCTGTATGAAATGGGCTGCAATGCTTCTGAGACAAGCGTATGGGTAACGCATCAGTCACGGATCTACTTGGCGACTCTCACCATGTAGAAATGTGTAGATATGCTCAGGCCACATCGCATGATAGTCATGCCTCTCTAGTTCCAGGTGACCATGGGGCTCGAAGCCCTACATAGGACTCCCCAAAACCTTGGTGGTCTCAAACACAAGACAGAACACCGAGATGTTCTCTCAGGGACCTGCATCCAAGTTCTGGGAATCCTCCGGTAGGCAAACCTGTCGGCCCAAAACTTGGAGCTAGCCCTGAAATATGGGAGTTTCAGAAAATTAGGGGTACCTTATTTTGGGGTCCTCATAATAGGGATCCCATTATTTAGGGTACTATATTAGCACTATTTTCGGAAACCCCCATATAGGTTGCTCTTGCTAGCATCCCCCAAACGGCCTATTTAATAGAGCCCTTATGGTCCTTGATAGTGAGTATTTTCCGCGTATGATAGAGGGTAGTGGGGGGCCCAGGCGGTTCCGTGGCGAAGTGTGGGGTTTAGGATAAGTGTAGGCTTTAGGGCTTACTAAGGGCTTGAGGTTTCGAGGGTAAGAAAGTTTGGCTACTGCAAACTTGTCTATGGGCCTTGAACCCATTAGAGAAAAAGCACATGTATGGGGCTTTCGAAAACAGACGGCACCCTATTATGGTTGCTTGTCTATCAGGATCGCGACTTTTTGGTGCTTCTTCGCTACAGCCTAAGCCCCAAGCCTTGAGCTAAGGCTTAGAGCCTAGTGGCCTAGCCTTCACACCCCCATACCCGTGAAGTTCAACCTCCCAAACCCTAAACTCTAAACCCAAATACTAGACTCTTGAACTCCAAGAAGCGTTATGCGTCTCCGGCAAGCTCGGTTGGAGAAGTTGCTGTTCAGGTGTAGGTTTTCGGGTTTTCAATCGTTCTCCGAACCAGAATCAGAACCAGCAAATGCAGCTCGAGTTCCTTGTCTAGTAGGATTTGGGTTTAGGGTTGATATGTCTTGGGTTTCCCTAAACCCTAAACCCTAAACCCTAAACCCTAAGCCTTAACCGTGGCCCCCGGCGATGCTGCTTTTGACAGGGTGCCCCGGTCTGCTTGGTGTTGAGGCTTGGGTTAGGCGTTTCGGGTGTGGGCTTTGAGGCTTTGGGTTCCGGGCTAAGGGTTTAGTATTTAATGTAGGGGCCTTAATAATCAGGGTGTTTAGGGTTTAGGGTTTTAAGGCATGGGGTTTGGGGTCTGGGGTTTTAGGGCTTGGTGTTTGGGGTTTAGGGCTTTGGGCTTGGTGTTTGGGGTTAACTGTTTGGGGATGCTGCAAGTAGTTGTTCCATGCGGGCACACGCATGTCGAACAACATTTTCAAATCGCGGAACACCTTCGCAGAAGCGCTCCACGTGATGGCAAGCAGGACAGACGGCTAGTCATTCCAAAGTATTCCAAGTTCTGATCACTAGGTCACTAGGGGTGTAGTTCACATTTAGGTTGCGGATGCTACAATCCGTCACTGTAGAGATTCTAAACCCTAGACCCAATTTGTGTAGACGTGACTGCCCTGCTTCGAGGCGAACGTTATCTGCACGACGCTTTGCGGTCGCCCAGAACGAAAGGAACCAAGCGGGCATTCTTGACCTAATGTAGGGGCTTGGACAACTGGAAAAGGACTCTGGGGTATGAAATAGTATCTGAATATTGAAGAACGATATTGACTGCAACTGGTAGTTGTTCAGGCCTCTATGTTACTCTCAAGTCTGATAGATTGCTCCAAGCCCGAACCCTAAAACCACAACGGCACACCCCTAAACCCTAAACCCTAAACCCACGGGTTGGTTGGGGTTGGGAGCCGTGCACACACAGCATCAGGGCCCAGACGGGGTTCCTAGAATGGTCCCTCTATGAGCCAGGGAACTTTGCAAGGCTATCTTGAAAGCACTCATAGTTATAATCAAACATAACGCAAACCCCTAAACCTGCCGAATCCTTTGATCCTGTAAGTAACACTTAGTACTTAGTTGGTACTTGCACCCGAAAACCAAAAAGTGGCCGCTGGAAGCGCTGAAGCCCAAGACCTCAAAAACCCAAAACCCTAAACCCTATTTAAACCATGAAATAAGCTCGAAACCCTAAACTACCCTAAACCCTGAACCGTAAGTAAGCCCCGAACTACCCTAAACCCACAAATAAACCCTAAACCCTAAAGCAACCCACTCCTGAACGTGCAAAACTCTTTCACTCGTAGCCCTGTGCCCTCTTGGACACCTGCGTGGCTTCAAAAAGCTCTCACTCCCTGCTATCCTCCGTTTGCTGCTGTTTCAAAGGATGTGCGGAAGGCCGACAGCGATTTCGACCAGAGCCGGAAGCATCGCGGAGCCTTGAAATTTATCGACTTTAGCGTGTCATGTAAAGGATTGAGGGCTACTCTGCCATCCGTCCTTTTCCCTCTTCTTGTAGGCTTTAGACTTGAAGAGACCAATCCCTGAACCCTGAACCGTTTTTGTGGGAACTAAGGGCCCCTGGCTCCCCATTTTCCTTGGGGATTTGGGCAAATCTTCAACAACTCCGGGTACTGGCCCTCTGTGTACCCACATATGTACCGGGTACTGTCACATGTACATACACATAAAGCTACATACATATATATATATATATATATATTTATTTATTTATTTATTTATACTCAACCACGCGTATACATTGTCTTAGGTGCTGCATACCTTCTCTAAAAAATAGTTAACGTACTCAACACGGTAGGGTTGTGTATATATAAATAAATAAATAAATAAATAAATATATATATATATATATACACAAACCCAGAAAGGTAAGATCTTACCTACCCAGCGCCTAGACTAGACATGCCCCTTCTGCATGGTCTCTTGATGTTATCCGGCTTCTTTCCGACACGAACATGAAAAGGGCTGTGGGAAGGTGCATTAGGCCATATAGGGTAGGCCATTAGGAACCGGCTAGGCCATATGGAAAAACGAGGTTTCTAGTGCAAGACCTGCTAATTAGCAGGCTCGAGGCTCAAAGTTTAGGGTTTGATGGGGCTTAGGGCCGAAAGCTCTAAACCCCTCAGCCTCAAACCCCTTCACCTTAAACCCCTAAACCCCTAAACCCCTAAACCCCAAAGCTTAGTGTTTGGAGTTTCGGGTCGCTATCGGTCCCTACCCGTTGTACTCTGCATCCTGTGCCCCCCCAAATCCCTCCACGTTTTCTTAGAATCGGAAAATCATCTTAGGACTGGTCACCTGGACCCTAAAACCCCTAAACTCCCTAGACCCTAAGCCCTCTGCATGCTCCGCAAATGCTTGAGGCACGAGAGCTGCGGCCTGTCAGCATCCCGATGGTGAGACTGCAAAGTCCGACGGCGCAGATGTCAGCAATTAGGAGACTGGGCGGAAGTACACCAGGGTTTAGGGCTTAGGGTTTAGGGTTCCAGAACGTTAGTTTAATTCAGGGTAATACATATCATGAAGATGTTAGATTTTGATGATTCTGATACAACACTTCACGACTTTAGAAATACCACCAGCACTACTACCAGTGCCACCACAACTGCCAACTGCAACAACAGAAAAAAAAAACAACACAACCTACCACACATACCACAACAACTGAGAGTACCGAATTTAGTGTTAGCATTACTAGTGATTGATTCGTATGCTTTTTCTATTGTCCTTATTAGTAGTATTAAAATACTACTACTACTACTACTACTACTACTACTACTACTACTACCACTACCACCACTACTAGCACTACTACCACTACTACCACTACTACGACTACTACGACTACGACTACTACTACTACTACTACTACTGCTACTACTACTGCTACTACTACTACTACTACTACTACTACCACTTCTACCAC
>CAJNDV010036662.1:44800-56779 GCA_905221635.1 Symbiodinium sp. CCMP2456 | reverse complement strand
TACTGCTACTACTACTTACTACTTACTACTGCTACTGCTACGACGACGACGGCGGCGACGACGACTAGGACAACTCCTGCTGCTGCTGCTGCTGCTGCTACTACACTACTACACTACTGCACTGCTGCACTACTACACCACTACAATGCAGCACTGCCACACTGCTACAATACTACACTACTACTACGACGACGACTGCTAGTAAACTACTGCCACTGCTGCTACCGCTACTATTTCCGGACGACAGCTACTACCGCTACTGCTGCTTCTGCTGCTACTCAAGGCAACAGCTATCGCTTTTCCGGACATTTCGCTTTTCACGGTGCCATGTCATTCCGGCCGTTGACTACAAAACATTGACATAGATATCATACAATGACGTACACAACCTGCGACACAAAGAGACGCAACGTTACATACAACACAGATAATAAATTGAAAAATGAGACGGCTATGCTGCCAGCCAGGCAACAGGCAAAACCACGAAAGCAACTGCAGCATAACAATAGTTGATGCCCTGAAATCCAAACCATAATCCATGTGCTCACAGTGAAACCTGAAGTGGCCTCGCCTGAGCTGAATCCCAGTTTGCTTTGCAAATGAGAAAAGGTTTCGAGCTTCTGGTGTGTGAAGGCTTGGGGTCATCAAAGGCATCCTCATTGTTAAGTTATAAGTATATGCATTCGACAGGGGCACGCTCATTCTCTTTTAGGTGGCGAACATCCAGTGCCGGAAATCCCCGTCATTCAGGATTCTGACGGACGCTTCCTTGCAGTGAATGTTCGTCGGGTGCAAGAGTTGAGCGGAGGCCGTGTTGTTGGTGCTCCACTCATTGTTGCCATTGGTCGGATCCCAGCGCCGGCTGGTACGTTGGCATTGGTGTTCTGCTTGCCGATGCTAGCATCGCCCTCCGCATGCACCGCGCCTTCTACGGGGATGAGCCCTTCACCATGCCATATTCTGTCATCCAAATCATTTCAGACCGCTTACACTCAGACAGCCTTGGCCCTTGCCGGTTGAGTTCAGAGCTTAGAAGAAGCAGGCTGCCACGATGAGAACAGACCCGCAGGCAAGTGTGGAAAGATTGTGTTTGAGGCTTACAAACCCAAGCCCTAGTTGTCGGTTTAGGGTTTAGAGTTAGTTGTCCTCCAGCTGACATTCGTCCGCCGCAGACATCGAGATCAAACACATGGATAGCCAGACCCTTGGGAGGGCACATCCCCAAAATTTGGGACCCAGGACTAACTGAACCCCCTTAAGGAATCTACCTTCTTCATCCTCCCAGGGGTCTGGGTAAGAGGAAGCGGGAGATGTAGTGTTTAAGCACCAGCGGACTGCTCTCCATGTGGGCTCTTCGTGGTATCCTCAACATGAACTGAACCCCTAATAAAGGTGTGAGGTTGCATAGTTAGTAGTCTGAGTATCCACATCTGTATATATATATATATATGTATGTATGTATGTATGTATGTATGTATGTATGTATGTATGTATGTATGCGTCTTTACATATATATATATATATATATACACATATTTATTTATTTATATGTATATACAGATAGAGAACGAGACGGAGATTTACATGTGGTTCATGTGTCTATGCATATATGCAGGGCCCACTATGCGCCTCTCCAGAATGGGCCCCCGCAGGTGGATACCGCCAATTCGGCTTAGTATGATCTAATAAGCCTTAATAAGGCCTATAAAGGCCTAATGAGCAGCGTCCACAACCTTGGGCAATATGCTGAAGCCTGAGCTGTGGCAGGCAAGCGCCCCCCCACCCAAAGGATTAGGCCTTGTTAAAGCTGATTAAGCTCTATTATAAGCACTAACAAGTCTTGTGGTTAAGCTTCATAAGTCCCTAAAAGTGTTTGTAAGTCCTTGTATTGTTAAGCGTGGTTCGCAAATACTGCCTTGTGACGCCCATGACATGCTTACTACTTTGTGGGGGTGCATCATGGAGAGGTGCAAACCCTACCCGTGCGTATATGTGTATATATATATATATATATATGTATGTATGTATTTACTTATCTGTTTATATGGGGACATGTACCATATGTGCATGTGCATATATATATATATATGTACACACATATGCACATACATGTACATGCAAACCCCTATAAGACTCTATAGCATAGACCGCCCACTCTGGACTACCCAAGATTCTGCGCATAGTAAGAAACACAGTGTATGTAGCAATAACAGTTCGATCACACAAAATGATAGATGCGAAAAAAATACATGCGAATCACTGTTCTTATAAGAGTAATAACAATCACAACACTACGTAATGACATGACCCTGAAACCTACTCTCCCAACCCCGGGACACCAAGAGGGACCCCAACCTGGAGCACGCCTCATGTGCTTCACTGCCCGATGGCTGTGTAGACTTGAGCTGCGCCTCTAAGCTGACGTCCCGGTCGTTTCTTCCAGAGTGAGGACGGATAGCTGCTCAGGCTTCTAACAAAAAGGTTTGTGGGCTCAGCGTCTTGAGGTCAGGAGTAGGGGTTATGGGCTTACTCCGGGCACGCTTCAAGATTAGCTTCAGGTGTTGATGGGTTTAGTGTTCAGCGTTGAGGGTGAAGGGATTAGGATTTGGGACTGACAGGTGTGGTTCACGCTAATATAGGGCCTAAACCATGAGCAATACTATTCTGGTGGTTCCTTTTTGTAATTAGAGTGTAGTTTACCCCCAAAGCCCTATCCTAGTTGTTCAGGCCCCCACATTAGGGAGGTCAAGGTTCGCAGATTCAACACCTTGCTACTGCCTTGAACTACCATAACCTATATAACCCTAATATAGAATTGGTAGGGACCCTACAAAAAAGTAGATTCTGGTGGTTGAAGGTGGTACTGTAGGACGACTCGGACGACAGATGTTCGATGCAGCTTCCGACCTGAACAATCCTTAAGGGTCTGAGTTTGTAATAGACCTTAAACCCTGGTTTGTTTAACAACTATTCTGGGGAAGGGTGCTTATCAATCTGGGCTTACACTAATAATTACTTAGCAACTACAGCCCTGAAGACCTTAATCATTGTGTCATACGCATCGTACATATGCGGGTGCAAGGTGTGGAAACTAAACCCTAAACCCTATAAACTAGAGTTGCGGTTTAGGGTTTAGGGCCTAGGATAGTCTAGGATGTGATGATTGGCCGACGCTGCAAATCTTAGGCCGCACCGGTAAACCCAAATCTCAAACCCAATCTCAAACCCGGATCCCAACCGCAAAACCCAATTTTTTCAGCCAAAAGCCGTCTACCTCACACGTTATACCCTGTAACCGTCAAATCCCATGTAGCTATAACGCCCTGAAGCTTGTATGTGAGCCTATGATGTGGAAACCGTTCGTGACCTTATGAAAAAGCCAGGTTGAACTCCAAACCACCCCTAAGGCTGGTGAAGTTCCTACCCCTCTGCCAAAACCCAGCATATACTCCTATCGGACCCTTAAGGAATCTTTGCTTGCCGTGCTTCTCGACAGGTCTCCGAAAAGAGACGTCAAAGGAGAGCTGTCTCCGAGGGCACAGGAACCCTTGCTCGTGGCTAAACAACCATAAAATTTCCATGTACCAGTACAGTAAATATATATATATACACACACATACATACATATATATATATATATATATATATATACATATATATATATATATAATTGGACCTTGAAGGAATTCCTACGGAGGTACTTTAAGGCCAAAGTATATAATGGACCCTCAGGGTAGCTGACGGGTGCTCGAGATGTTTATGCTTGGAAGGCCTGGGGACTCTGCAAGTAAGCTTCAAAGTTTAGGGTTTAGGGGTTTAGGGTTTAGGGGTTTAGGGTTTAGGTTTGGGGTTTCGGGGTTTAGGTTTGGGGTTTAGGGTTTAGGGGTTTAGGGTTTAGGTTTGGGGTTTCGGGGTTTGGGGTTTAGGCTTTAGTGATTTGGGGTGTATGGTTTCGTGGTTTGGGGTCTAGGGGTTTCGTGCCTAGGCTTAACAGTACTTCAGAAAGCGAATCACCCGTGGTTGTGACTATTGCTATTAGCTTAGTTACAGATACTCGCTGAATCTCCTGTCCCTTTGAATAGGGTTTGTCATCATGATCTGGGGTGCAGGGCTTACCGCCTGGGGTGTGGGATTGATGGGAACAATCCTGAAATTGGGAGCCTTCTTGTCGGTCGTTAACCACGGGCTTCATTGCTTGAGAGAGGATTTTACAGGGTTGGCGGCCTAGGGTTTAGGGATTGGGCTATAGCCTCTTTGTTGGATCATCTTGTTGGCGAATCAAGTGTAGTGGTTAGGATCCTATGATAGACAACTGCCAACCAAAGGCCTGAGCTACAGTGGAGATTGCAGGTAAGGATGATTGAAACTTCGGGCAGGTTAGGCTACAGGATGCAGGGTTTGAGGGTTTCGGGCTACGTGTCAGGGACGGACGCCCCAAACCCTGAATAATACTCAACACTTTAGGATTTGAAGCCGTAACAGTCGGGATTTTTGTTCTTTCATGGTCCTGCCGCTACGTTCAACTGCACACTGAGCCCTAAACACCCGACACGATCTATCCAGGCTTTGGCTGTTCGAAAGGTAAGGGTTAAGCTTTTATAGTATTTTACAGGTTTTCTTTGGGGTTTAGAAATAAGTAGAAAGACAGAATTTCCCTTGTAGTCCAGTCCCCCGAGGGTTATACCGTGACATGCGGCAACCATTTTCTAGTTATCCTCTTGGTCCCTGCATACGTCTACTCTAATCCCTAAACCCTAAAAACCCTAAACCCTAAACCCTATACCCTAAACCCTAAACCCTAAACCCTAAACCCTAATGTTTAGGAGTCTAAGGAGCCCCCTTATCCGAAATCTGAAGGCTCTGAAACCTTCAAGCCGTATACTACTTACCGCCACCCTTGAGCCTGTTAAGCACCACACTCCTAACTGAAAATCTAAACCAGAACTTGGGGGAAAGAACAACCAACTACGTACCCCCCCTCAGAACAAGTTCTGCTTCTGGGTCCATATGTCACTATAACACCCTCTAAACTGCCTTCACAGTA
Source organism: Symbiodinium sp. CCMP2456 (assembly GCA_905221635.1). Lineage (NCBI taxonomy): Eukaryota > Dinophyceae > Suessiales > Symbiodiniaceae > Symbiodinium > Symbiodinium sp. CCMP2456. Next base: position 51,735 of record CAJNDV010036662.1, on the reverse strand, counting down.
ATCCCTAATCCCTAATCCGTAAACCCTTGATCCACGTCCTACTGTTTCGAGGGCTTCTCATGCAGTCGGAACGCAGACCTCCTGTAATGATCGGTGCCACGGCAGGTCCGATTTCGATCTTCGATCACGTGCAGAAGGCAGCGGCGGATAATGTAGAGGAATTACATAGTATAATATATTCCCCAAAACCATATTCTAATGATTAAGGCCCCTATATTACGAATTTTGGTTTTCATACAGGTGCCTCAATAGTCAGACGAAATCTAGGAAGATTATGGTAGGTCTTCTGGGCCATTCTCATGAGGACCTTGGGTCTTAGGTGCTTGCGGCCGGTAATGTAGGGGCCTTACCAATTAGAATAGGGATTTGAGGTATATTATACTATATGGGTAGTTCTCTGCCCATTTTATAAGGGTGCCATACTATATTGGGGACCCAAAAAGGGACCCTAATTTAGAGAACTACCTATATCTACAATAAGGCCCCTATATATTAATGTTTCTGATTTGCGTGCTTCAGGTTGGGAGTGGCGAATCGGGGTTCGGATTTGAGTGTTTAGAGCTGTGGGCAGAACTAAAGACTGGGGGGTCGAGGAATTCAAAGTTGCAAGCCCCTAAGCTGTTGGCACAAAAGCATGTGGGTAGTTCTCTAAATTCGGGTCCCTCTAAGAATCCTTTCATACGGATGCCGCCTTCTTCTGGGTTACTGACAGAAAGTACACGAATTTTGAGAACTACCATGTACTAAAGCGGCCATAACAATTAGAATGGAAACAGCGAAGGCTTCAGGGTTTCCGCAGTTCGAGGGCCAAGGTTAACCCAAATCATGCACTGCCAGGTCAGTGTGCTTTCCGAATGTCGAATTAGTACAAAGGGTTTAGGGTTGGGCGTTAATGGTAGTACCAGAGGTAGGAGTACTACGTGTATTACTATACCATTCGTACATCATGTTGTACTACTGCTAGTAGTACCAGTACTAGTCCGACGAATACTACAGATATGCGTTGTACAACAACAACGACCACACCACTACCACCACCAACAACAACCCACAACGACAACAAGGTAGCCGTTGCGTCTGCCGCCGCGCAGGGTGTGTCGTTTTTGTTTGAGGTTCTTTTGGTCAAGAGACTGCAAACCTCGAGGTTTGGGCGGTTTCCGTGAATAAGCGGATGTTTTGCCCCTGGGTTGTTCCATGGCCTTGTTTTTGTTCAAGTGTGGTGTTTGCGAAAATGTCGCAAGCACGGTGGTTATCGTTGCTTTTGTTGCTTCAGTTTTGCGTTCGGTATAGAAGTTTTGTTTGGACAGCCCACAAAACACGAGACTTTTGTAGTGGGAGCGTCTGATAAGTAATAGGAAAACAGCAGCAACAGGGAGCAACCTTGTGATTGTCATATCTTCTCATTGTTATTATCATGACTATCGTCATCGCCGTCGTTGTCCTCTGCATGAACCAGCAACAACATCAGCATCGTTACCATCACAATCGTCATACTTAGCAGCATCATCGTAATCAGGAGCATCAAGGTCATGATCATCAGCAAAAGCATCATCATCGTCCTCAACATCGTCATCGCAGTCAAGGCAATCTGCTTCAGAAATACAGCTTTGAATCTGGAGCTTGCTGGGTTGGTAAAAAACAACGAAAACCACAGCATTTACGACGCCTCCGCAAGACCACCCCTGCACGGAGAAACAAAAAGAACACTAGATGCAAGCCGCATTCGCATGGGCTTTATCCCCCCGCCCCCCCCTCCCCCCCGCCCCCCCCACGCCCCCCCCACACCCTTCCCGTCCTTATGCGGAAGCCAAAAGATCTCCAGACTCAGCAAGTCCAAAGAAGACAGCAGCCGACTTGCAAGCAACAAACGGAAACAGAGCAGCCACGGATAAATGGTAAATACCGTCTACGGCTTAAATACTCATAGAAGTCCAAGCTGCCATGTGCGAAAAAGTCGAGCTTTGGCACCGCGCAGCCCTGAAATCGGACATTTTTTTCATGAAATTCTAAACCCCGATGTGCAAAGCGCGGTTTTTGTGTCTGGACGGCCATATGCATAAGCTCGAGTTTTTACCACATTGCAGCCCTGCAATCGCTACACCCTCCTCGGCGGCAGACACAAAAGCTGCCAGCACCACCACCACCACAACCAACAAGAACAACAACGACAACAACACCACCAACACCAACGCCAACACCAACACCAACACCACCATCACACCACCAACGCCAACACCAAACACCAGGAGCAGCAGCAGCAACAACAACAGCAGCAGCAGCAGCAACAACGACGACGACTCCGACTCTTACTACGCGTGCTCCGACTCCTATTTACTCTTGCTTCTACTGCTACTGAGCTACTGCTCCTGCTGGTGCTCATACTGCTGCTGATACTGCGGCTACTCCTGCTACTGCTCCTGCTGCTGTGGCAACTGCTCTTCGTTACGAGTTCAGATAATTAAGCTTGAATCCCTTGCAAAGCACCCACCGCGTCCGAGCACCTGATCACCATGAGTCCCGAGGGAGCCCACTACACCTTGTTCATTTAGGATTTAGGGTTTAGGGTTCAAAAGTTTTTCCAGGACAATCTCCTAGACCACAAAAGGCCCGGTATAGCGAGGTAGAATGGGCCCAATACTGGAAGGAGAGGATTCACTAATCAGTGGTCTGCATGCTGAACCTTCAATCCCAAACACAAAAAACAGTGGTCTGCATGCTGTACCTTCAAAAAAACTAAACCCCGTTTCAGCGTGTCGATCTCAACTGCCCCATATTTACTCCTGGTCACGGCGCTATTAATCAACCCTAAACCCTAAACCCTGGCTATATTAATCAACAATCAAACCACAGTCGTTTCTGTGGGTAAGGCCCGGGACCCTAAACTGTAAATACCCTTCAAACCTTCAAACCCCAAACCTTCAAACCCCAAACCAAAAGCCTTAAAACCTTAAAGACCCAAAAGCCTGAACCTTTAAACCCTAAACTATAAACCTTTAAACTCAAAGCAGGAGTATTGAGCTCCCTGGGCAAAGATCTTGCAAAGGTCGGAAGCCGCAGCTTTCTCGAGGCTGAGCACAGGAGCCTTGCGCCGCATGTTTTTCGTTTACAAGTTTTGCGCTGCCGTAAACCCTAAACCCTAAACCTCAAACCCTCAAACCCTAAACCCAAAGCCCCTACGTGGCAGTTGCCGAAACTAGGGGCTCTTTATTTGGGCTCCCGAAGTCTAGGGTGCCGTATTAAGGGTAGGGCTTTTGTGGAGTGATCTATGCCCATAGGCCCCATAGTAGTTCCTTTTTAGGGTTCATATTTAGAACCCTATGAGGGAATCCCCAAAAGGAAGTACTATGGGGCCTATGGGTATAGGGGTTTTAAAAGTCTTTGCTGGTCTTAATGCGGTGTTTATGGTGGTTATGCATGCAGGGTTTTTGGGGGACCTTTTGTACTTGGAAGAGGACTTTCGGAATAGTGGGTGCGTTGTGGTAGAGTAAATATATATTAGGCTTTGAAGAATACTATATGACGACTGACTGATTTATTCCGATTTGGGGGGGTGCGCAATCATAAATTGCTCGCTTTTCAGGGTTCAGGGCTTGGTTTTGAAGCAATTGGGTTCTTGCTGCTCAGGACTTATACGGTGTGTACAGCTCGCGTGGAAGATTATAAGTAAGGGTTGGGTAGAAGGCTCCAGAAGTGGGAGCCGCGTTTGAGGTGGAGGCTTACGGGTTTGGGGTGTGAGTTTGAGAGTTGGGTTATGAGCGCAGAGGTCGACGTCTGCATGGCTATCCCAAACCAGCCAAAGGCTACCTTTGTCGTCGGGTCCGTCTGAAGTAAAGGTTCGACATAAGCAACCTACGAAGAGCAGGGTATGGTCCCCCGGCAGTCCCCTGGGACCTCCGTTGTCAACAAAAACCTACACTCTATGTATGAAGGCCTATCATCTATAATCCCAAGAAGCCCTCTAAACAACAACCTACAACCACTCTCTGGCCCCATAAACCCTAAAACTAGAACCCTCTACCTCTACAAAGCTATCTCTAGCAGAACAGGGTCTACCCTAAGCCCGAAACCCCAAACCCCCAAAGCGCACATCCATAAATCCTAGACCGCCAAAAACCCGCAAACTCCTTAAATCCTATAGGCACTACTCATCAAGACCCCTCTGTTTACCCTAATCCCAGAACCCCCCCTAAGCGCCACTCATCCAGACTCCACTGTTACCCGCCTTCGCGGTGGCATCACGAATTCCCCGGTTCGCCCCACTAGTCACAACCTCGATCGTGGCTGAGGGCTGTCAGGAACGGCCTGTGGGAACACATCTCTTGGAGATCTCGGGTTTAGGGTTTCGGGGTTCAGGGGCTTCGGGTTTGAGGATAACGGGCCTGAGGGTTTGGAGTCAGGGCTTTTGGACCTGAATACTGCACAGTGCTCAACATAAGGTTGCCGCAAACCGAACCAAGCAGGAAGGCACCTTTATAGGGCCCCAAAACAGCACATATAACCCCCCCTTATAATGAAGCCCAATAAGGCAAGGATATCCCTACAAAATGCTTGTGCTTTTTGGGTCCCTAAGTTTAATCGGAAGAGCAATAATGCTTTTCAGGGTGTATGGTTCAGGGCTTTGGGTTTGGGGGTTAAGATGTAGAGTTGAGGGTTCAGGGGCTCTAGTCATACAAGCCGTGCAGGAGTTGTAACTGCGTTGGTAAGCAAGGAGACCAGCACGAAATAGCGTACAACCACATAGACGCAGACGATGACAACATCAGCAGTCACAGTCGCTGCATGATCTGCAAAATGATCGGTATCCAGGCCTCGATACACTACCACAGAACGGACCAACAAAGTGCATGGAATGGTTGGCAGTCGCCTTGAACTCCTTAACCCTGAATGCCTCTTGACATCAGCTTTCCCGCCTCTCACTACTGCCCCCAAGAATCGTAATAACACCCTTGTAAAACTCTCTCTCGAAGCCTCGATCCGGGTCACAAGTGCTAAGGCTCCGGGCTCACTAGCCCTTCAAAGCGCGCCGAAACTTCTTGAGAATCTCCTTCTTCGTCATGGGATGAGGGAAATGGCAATATTCACCTGACACGGTCTTGCTTACCCGACTTAGCTTCCCGGTACCCTGGCCCCAAAAAAATTACACTTTTCTTTTGGTAGGGGTTTAATATACCAAACAAGCTTGAAGTTTACCTAGTGGGCTCCGAAGCCGAAACCTAAAGCCTCAGTTACAAGGGTCTTTTAAAAAGCTTCTTGCCACTTGCCTCTTGAGAGATGCCACCTAGTCAGAGATCTAAACTCTAAGCCCCAAGCCCTAAACCTTATAATCCTAAACCTCTAGAAACCCTAAACCTTACACCCTAAACACTAAAATTTCGGGTTTGAGGGCACGGAGGTCACTAGTCACTCCACAGAAGACTCACTTTGCCAGATGTGTCCTCGTCAGGGTATCGCGTGTAGGGACTAGGGTTGAGAGTTTAGGGAGTACTTGGAGGTTCATGGGTAGTTATAAGTGGAGCTATAAGTCCCCTAATATAGGTTATAACTATAGTTAGCCTACTTATAACCCTACTTATAACTACCCATGAACCTCCAAGTAGGGCTTAGGGTTTAGAGTGTAAGGCCCGGGGATTCGGCTCGAAGTTCTGATGCTGGTTTGTTCTTGCCCTTCGAATCGTGGCAACGGCCAACTAGGGCCAGTAATTAAATGTTACAAACCCTGAACCCTACAGCCAAAAAGGCAGTCAGTGTTGGGGAAAGAAGGGATTTCAGGAGTTGGACGCCATAGCAGCAAACAGCACATTCCTGGAACATAAACCCCGACCCAAACAACAAAACGCACGATTAGGGGTTTACGGTTTAAGGCTTCAGGGCTAGGGGGCCTGCACAAAGACCACAACAAGCACGACAACAACAGCCACAACAACAACCACCACCGACACCGCCGCCACAGCAGCGGCAGCAGCATGACGATGAACAAAACTTGAAAGCGCATGTGGCGACGACGAAAGCGACCAACAGCGACAACTAACAGAAGCAACGACAGCCACATCGGTGAACATAGCGGACGATTCTGGTCTATCTACAGCCCTGCAGAGAAAACACTGCAAGATCCTGAAACCCAGCAACCCATAGCCTACGCTGTAGGGGCCTTAACAATTAGAATTGGGTTTTGGGGCCCATTATACTATAGTTAGAATAAGGAACCCCCAAAATAGTATAGGTGATTGTCCAGGCCCCTATATTAGCGTCTGGGGTATAGGGTTTTAGTGTAGACTTCACAATCGCTACAGATTTCCACAGCTAAACCTTAAGCCCTGAATCGGTTCCCCCTTCTACTGTTCCGATTCAAGGATGTTGAGAGCAGAAAGTGGTCCATGTCATATGTGTGTATATATATATATACACACATTCGACCATATATATATATATACACATGTATACCTATCTATTTATCTATCTATCTATCTATCTATCTATCTATCTATCTATCTATATGTAATATTCACACTGAATCCTGGCCCCAAACAGCAGGGACCAGATAGGCACCACAGGCTATAGAAACGACGCGCAGAGCTCCTTTTCAAGACGCGCCGGAGCTGCCAAGCAATCAACACGCCCTGTACCCTGCCTTTTGGACGAAATGACCCATAAACGTGAACCTTCAACCCTTTTAGGGTTCATTTTGTCCTTAAGGTGAGCGTCACCGTACTGAAAGGGGAAGAATAGAGGGGCTGTATAACAATTAGAATAAGGCTTGGGGGGTCCAAGTATACCATAATTCTAATAAAGAGCCCCCCCAAGATGGTGTTGATACTTATTTAGGCCCCTACATCTTCAAACCTTTCCGAAAGCACCCAGAGGAAAACAAGCCCACCCCTACATCCTGAACCCCTTTACCCGAAACCCTAAAACCCTATAAACCCCAAACCCCTAGA
>CAJNDV010036662.1:34342-44691 GCA_905221635.1 Symbiodinium sp. CCMP2456 | reverse complement strand
GGGGGTTGGGCTGTATAGGATTTACTTCGGACTCTTGATAGGATTCGTCTAAAGATTTAAGCGTTCAGGCCTCAGGCGGTTCTTCGGGCTTGTAGGCTTTAGGGCCGCAGCTTTGGCTTGCAGGCGAGAGTTCTGCATATTTCAACATAACTCTTCCCGGAAACCCCCTCAACATTTTTAAAATCCCTAAACCCTAAACCCGAGTCAAGTCATGAAACTTAAGAAACGCATTGAACAATCTTTATGAAACATGGAAAGACAGGAACACCACAAACACACGCACGAATAACGATAACAAGTGCACGAGCAAACATGGAACACCTATGTCGGCGGAATGTTCTTAGATGTTCTACCAGATCCCTGTCATCCCTAAACCTTAAAACCCTAAACCCTAAAGGCCCTAAACTCTAAAATCCTAAACCCAAAACCCCTAAACCCTAAACCCCTAAATCCTAAACCTCGAGTTCCTCGGGGTTCTGAAGTGGATTTCACAGTTGCCTTGTCCTGTTGCTTTCATAGGCTCTGCTATTTTGTTTTGCACTGTTGTCCTAGGCGTTCCTGTTCTTGTTCTCCTAGTTTGTGCGGCACAAACTTTGTGCCTATCTTCTTGTGTGGTTCATTGGTTATGTGCTTCCTAGTTGGCTACTACGCGTTCCTGTCTCAATCAATGCTTTATCCTGTCTATTTCCTCCATTCGTATACCGTAGCATCCAACATTCATGGTGTGTTCCTGTGATATGAGTTCTTGCTGCATTTAGCAAGTTTGCGTATGAGGGCTAAGGTTTTTGGTGTTTTTGGAAGGAGGGTCTTTGTAAAAACTGAAGCGGGGAGGGCAGAAGAAGTGGGCGTGGAAGATGAAGGGGGTTTGGGAGCGAATGCCTTCTTGGCAGTCCCCCCTATGGACGAAGCCTTAGGCATCATGGGTTTAGGGTTTAGGGTTTAGGATTCAGTATCAACCTTTGCCAACCAAAGTTTTCGTAAGTTTTACCCCACTTGGGAGAAGAGGCGTCCCTCAGTCAGCTGCGTGTCAACCCCAACATAAGTCCATAAATCCCTGTAACCAGCGTTTGTTGACTCCTATTTCCCTGAACCATCAAGTCCTCAAGGCCGTTTAAAGCAAGTTCACCCCAAGCAAATGCCTAGTTGGAAGAAGCGAACCCCAACGCTACTGTAGAATGCCTGAAACTCTGGACCTTCATTCAGACTCCCTAACGCTCTACACCCTTATCCCGTGCCCGTTTATGGAACCTAAAAACCCATGAAGCATAAACCGCATGATTCAACTCCAGGAGCACAGGGTGCGCATCCATGCGGATGTTTTGAACTTCCTGGCGCATTGTCTGTTGATTCTTCTGCCTTAATAGGCTTTCGGGGATAGATACATTATAAGGACTTCTCGTGCCTAGATACGGCTGAAGGCTATATCGAATTGTGACCATATAGAACAAGAAGATTCTTGTACCAATAACCGTTTAACTCAGACATGTGATACGTGGGGTTACAAGTAAATAACTGTGGTTATAACCTATATTGGGAGACTTATAACTCCACTTACGACTACCCATGAACCTCCCAGTATCCTGGCTCCACAGGCCGCCCCTGACTCCTTGTAGTCGCAGGGCTAGAATTATAAGCCGGCTTCAGAAGTTTAGAGTTTTGCTCTAAGGGTTTAAGGCTAAAAGCCCTTACATGTATGTCCACGTATTGTAGAACAGTAGCTTTTTGGGAGGCCAAGGGAAACCCCCAAACCTCCAGCGCAGACCAAGAATGTCACAGGGCCTCGCGATGGCAGTCGCTTGTCTGCCATCTGAGAGCCTCGTCTGTAGGATTTAGGGTTGGGTTTGGGGTTTAGGGTTGAGGGTTGATTATAAGGGCTTAGGGGTTTAAGGGTTTAGGTTTAGGGTTCAGGGTTTACGGCTTCAGGGTTTAGGGTGGTTTACATGCGTGTCCGGCGACTCTATTACAATTTGGCAGACTGTAGACCACGGTAGGGACCCTTACCCCTCTGTGAAGGACTATGATGTTGTTGTAAGTTATAAGCAGGGCACTCACCCTTGTGTTCCACCAGGAAACATATAATATAGGGGCGAATTAGGTTTTGGGGTATATTGTACTAATAAGGACCCAAAATAGTATAGGTAATTACTTGGGCCCTACGAGCACCGTCAGAGAAAGAACACTGTAGGAATCCGGACGAGTTCGAGGGGGTCAGGCAACAACGTACTGCAAACCCTACTTACAAAAAGGACTAACCAAAATCGAAAGTGTAGGCACACCATATGGGTTGTTCTCTAAATTAAGGTCCCTTCTAGGGTTCTTTTTATAAGTGTGCCGTACTATAGTGGGGACCTAAAGAGGGACCCCACTTTAGAGAACTTCCCATATCAAAGTTTGAGGGGAACCCCCCAAGCCTCAGGAATCATATGCCTGTCTATGACTAAGTACTAGATTTCAGGGTTCAGGGTTTAGGGTGGCCTGAATGATTCGCACTGGGTGTTGGAGTATTCTTCGAAAAGTATGTTGCAGAACCCCAATAACATATTACCCCAGCCCAACTCGAAGCAGCGTCCGATGTTCCATCCCGAGCTTACTGGCGACTGGACCCGGAACCACATCATGAACCCGACACCTACGATTTGAGGGGAGGGGCAGAGGGCTTCAGGATTTTGGGGTTTAGGGCTGTAGTATTTAGGGTCTAGGGCTGGGGGGAAGCCAAAGACAGTTGGAGCAGTGGTGACAGTGGGAACAGCAGCATCGTCACTACCTATGGGCTGCAACAACGGTGCATAGTCGGAGTTAATGTTTAAAGAAGCCTGGGAATGGTATTACGGTATTACCTTTTTGCAACTCTACTAAGCTATATCGAAAAGCCCCCTAGACCCTAAACCAACTTCTGTTCCGTAAAGTTACCTTGGGGATCTTCCAAATGGACACCGCAGCTTAAGCACAGCTTTGCATCCCAAGCCCCCAGACCCCAGGGGTTTAAGTTTTTGTTCGGGGGTTTAGGGTTTAGGGTTTATAAGGCTTAGGATCTAGGGTAGGGTGCCTTCCTGATCTTGTGCAGAGCCCTTTAGAAAAAGAAGGCTAGATCCCGAAAGCCGGACCCTACTCAACCCTAGATCCCCACACCCTGCAAGAAACAACAACCCCATGGCGCTAAAGCCTCAAGAGCCCCGCAACCCGAAGCCCCAAAAACCTCAAAGCCGAAACCCCAAACTTAACGCCCAAACCCTAAACTCCAAACTTAACCCCCAAACCCTAAACCCAAAGCCCGAAACTCCAAACGGCCCAAACCCTAAACCATAAACCCCTAAACCCTCAGAACCTCATCCCAGGAGCCTTTGTCCATAGCAGTTGGGAGCTTGACCTCCGTCTTTACTTCGGACTCCTTAAGGCGCCACTTCTCGCCTCAAGAGGGCTCTTCTGGGTTCAGGGTTCGGGGGTTCAGGGTTAGGGGGCTCCAGGTTTGGGGTTCAGGGTTTAGGGTGTCGGGTTCAGGGTTTAGGGTTTAAGAAGCCCTTTTCCGTCTGCTTGAGTCGGGCTTGCGGAAGCTTCAGACGTTGATAGGCTTCGGTCTGTAGGGTTTAGGGTTGAGGGTTTGGGGGGAGTTAGAGTTCGGAGTATAAGCCACTTCGCACCTCAGCATGGCTCTTATGATGTGGGCGCCCATGCAACTAAAATAGGTGCCTCTCAAGGGTTCCATAAGGCTTTCTATGAATAAGGCCTGCTTTAGAATCTTGAAAGAGGGTTGAGGGTTTTGGATTTACTATACCGGAATTATACCGGGCTTTTAAGGGGACCCCGACATCTATGTTGTAAGATCCTTTACAACTTTCCAGGTGCTTTGCTAAAGCAGGTAATCGAAAGTTGGGAAGAGGCACTCCAAACACACCCGTAAACCACCTAAACCCTAAACCCTTATATAACCCCTTGAGCCCTAAACCCTAAGCCCGAAACGAATAAACCCTAAACCCAGCACCAACAAGCTTCACGGAGCACACAATCCAAACGACACACCCACCCGCGGTCTCCCTGCCCTCCCCCACCCAACAAAAAAAACTATAACACATACTGTATAACGTAAGAATTCTATATTTGAAGCAACAGCCCTCCGTAGCGGTCTTTGACATTCGCCCTATCGCCTGGTGGTTTGAACATCGAGGATTGTAGTTCAAGGCACATTTCGCCCCCAATAGTGCACCAGCGCTGTGGCAGCACACGGAGCTCTTGTAGGCCGACAAACAGTGAGTGGCCCCCACTACAGCAGCTGGCTTGGCACCTAGAGCTCTCAACAAGCCGAGGTAAGCATTCCTTGAAGACGGCATGAACCCTAAAAGGGTTTAAGGTTCATATACAATATACGGGCTAATAGTATAAGGGTATAGGGACCCTACGTTTAAGGGTCATTTGGTCGTTAAGGTTATAGCACCTGAGCGAGAGCTTGCCGGTGGGCCTGGTTCGAAGCATTGCGTGCAGTCGTCCCTGCACTCAAGTTGCATCATCAAACCGCAATCCGTCGGGATTGGGTGTATGAAGTTGACACCATGCTGCCGTCGCATCTGGCATATTTACAAAGAAGCTGGCTAATTTAGAATAGTTTCGTTCCCCAATTTAGGGTCAGGTCGGGTCGCGTCGGGTCGTTAGTTCCGCTACATTCACAGGTCGGGTCGGGTCGCTAAATCCTCTTAAAAATTCAGCTGGCAATGAAAAGACCGGCCGTGGTCTAGATTTGCTGGTACTGTAGACAGCTGGTTAAATGACGGAGAGGACGGCCGAGGGTTCAAGAGCACCTCCTTTCTGTGGCTTAAGAATCTGTCGAGCCACTGAAACAACCCAAACTAATTGAAATACTGCCTTTGGGGGGTATTGATTATTGAGCCCATGCAACGGGCTTCTTTCGGTGGCTGGAGCTGGGAAAAGCACCGAACCAAGCGTAGTTCATTGAAGTAGGGCGTTTTTGGGGTATTGAGCCTTTGCAATGGGCTGGAGCTGGGAAAAGCACCAAAACAAGCCTATTTCATTGAACTAGGGCGTTTTTGGAGTATTGAGCCTTTGTACTGGGCTGGAGCCAGGAAAAGCACCAAAACAAGCCTGTTTCATTGAAATAGGGCGTTTTTGAGGCGCTTTGGTGGTATTGAGCCTCTGTTGGAGCTGGGATAAGCACCAAAACATGCCTATTTCATTGAAATATGGCGTTTTTGGGGTATTGAGTATTGAGCCTTTGTAATGGGCTGGAGCTAGGAAAAGCACCAAAACAAGCTATTTCATTGAAGTAGGGCGTTTGTTGGGGTATTGAGCCTTGGTAATGGGCTGGAGCTAGGAAAAGCACCAAAACAAGCCTACTTCATTGAAATAGGGCGTTTTGGGGGTATTGAGCCTTTGTACTTGGCTGGAGCTAGGAAAACACCATTCATTGAAATGAGGCGCTTCGGTGGTATTGAGCCTCTGTAATGGGCTGGAACTAGGACAAGCACCAAAACAAGCCTATTTCATTGAAATATGGCGTTTTGGGGGTATTGAGTATTGAGCCTTTGTAATGGGCTGGAGCTAGGAAAAGCATCCAAACAAGCCTATTTCATTGAAATAAGGCGTTTTGGGGGTATTGAGCCGTGGTAATGGGCTGGAGCTAGGAAAAACCCAAAACAAGCCTATTTCATTGAAATAGGTCCTTTTTGAGGGTTTTGAATCTGTCGAGCCACGCAGACAAGCTTAATTCAATGAAATAGGGCCTGTCGGGGGACTTGAGCCTCTGTAATGCGCTTCTTTTGGAGTTTTGAGTTTTCCAAGATGGCTGCATTCGGAAAAGCACCAAAACAAGCCTATTTCATTGAAATAGGTCAGTTTTGGTGTTTTCGGCCTTACCATGAGGTGTGAAACAAGAACAGCTTCTCGAGGTGCATTTCATTGAATATTCCTGGGCCTTCTTCCTAATTTTTGATCTATATATAGTTTAACGTTTTGCGGAGGGCAGCGAACGAAATTAAGGCTCAGGTCGGCAGCTTAATTTCCAGTCAGGTCGGGTCGCTAATTCCACCATTTTCGGGTGACCTCGGGTGACCTCGCTATAAATTGGCCAGAAGAAGCCCTGCCTAAAGACTACACCCTACTTGGCATCCATTTAGTCGCCAAGTGTCTCGCTTCGTGACAGTCCGCATGACCGATTGCATAGACCCTGAGCCCTAAACCGTCAACCCTAAACCCTCAACCCTAAACCCTCAACTCTACACCCTAAACCCTCAACCCCTTCAGCCTTAAACCCGCGACCGCCTCAACCCTAAACCCTCTAAACCCAAAGCTCTCAACAAGCGGAGGTAGGCATTCCTTGAAGACCACATGAACCCTAAAAGGGTTCAAGGTTCATATACCATATAGGGGTTCATAGTATAAGGGTATAGGGACCCTGCTTTTAAGTGTCATGTGGTCGTTAAGGTGACTTGGATTTTCATGGGTGGTAGTTATAAGTGGAGTTATAGGTCCCCTAACACAGGTTATAACTATAGCTTTTAACTACCCATGGAACCTCCAAATATGACCCCTTATAGACCCCTTATCGGATCCCTTATAGAACCCCCTTGTAGATCCCTTAAAAGGAGCCTTATAACTACCCATGAACCTCCAAGTAAGCCCTAAACCCTAAACCCTAAACCCTAAACCCTAAACCCTAAACCCAAACCCCTAAGCCCTAAACCCTAAACCCTAAACCCAATACCCATGAACCTCCAAGTGAGCCCCTCTTTTCGCCTGGCTCCCGGAGCCGATCCTCCTCCGAAGAGTCGAGATCACCTCGCTTCGCGTCTTAGGGCTTTAGGGCTTTTCGGGTTCAGGGTTTAGGGTTTAGTCTTTATAGGGCCTTAGGGGGCTTTAGGGCTTTTCGGGTTCAGGGTTTAGGGTTTAAGTCTTTATAGGGCCTTAGGGGGCTTTAGGGTTTTTTGGGGGTTTAGGGCTTTAGGGCTTTAAAGAGCTTAGGTTCAGGGCTTGGGGCTTTGCGTTTTGAGGGTTTAGGGCTTTATAGGGCTTTGTAGGGTCTTGAAGTGGTTAGGCTTTAGGGCTTATAGTTTTGAGGACTGGTTGTTACAAAAAAACTTTAAGTCCTTCTTGCATCTGCATGTTGAAAAGGTTTTGTATAATCGTGGTTTCGAGCTTTCTTTACTTAGAGCCTTTTCTCTTTTGACGTGTTTTCCAGGTTGTATCTGTTTAAGGCCTCTTCCTCCTAGGGTGCACGGGTTTAGAGTGTAGAGGGGCTTTAAACCTACAATCTAGTCTGCTCGCGCGCAGTCATCCTGGAAGCATTTTCAGATAGCGCGACGGCCCATGTACCCATTCCTTCTGCACTGGGGCCTTGATGTATTCCCTAAACAAATACCTTAGGGTTTAGGGTTCTATACTGTTTGGGTACATGGACCCTCTCCCCTCAAACCGACCCTATCCCCTCAAACCCTTATGGGTATCCTAAACGAAAGCCCTTTCAGGAAGCCTTTACAAGTACATGGACACTTACAGTAGGGTGGGTCACATGCCGAAGCCCAAGGTCTCTGAGGGGACCTCTTGGGGAGATGGACCCTCTCAAAAAGCTCCCTTTTTAAGAGAGCCATAAGTGGAGCCATAAGTGGACCCTAAACCCTAAACCCTGACAGCAAGGTCCCTTTTAAGAGAGCCATAAGTGGACCCTAAACCCTAAACCCTCTCAATAAGGTCCCTTCTTAAGAGAGCCATAAATGGACCCTAAACCTTAAACCCTAAAAGAAGGGGTCCCCCCCCTTAAGGGGTCTCCCAAGTACGACCTAGGAGCTTTAAGGTTGCCGCACACGAGCACCCTCGACTCATATGGTCTGAAGATTAGACTTGGGGAAGAATGAAGGGGGCCATCATAATTGCAATGGGGTTTTGTTGGGGTATACGGTATATTGTACTAGAATTAGAACAACGAGACCTGAAATGGTGCTGGTAATTATTTCGGCCCCTATATCATCGCTACGTTCTCTGCGTTGTTGCTGGGTATGCCGGTGGCATGCGAAACCGCGATTGCTTCACGACGGTGACCTGAACAAAAGGTCTGAACGCACACTTCGAAACCACTAATATTACTACGTATTGACATTGCACAGACCATCTGCATGTTGTGCCCATACAACCTTGCAAGAGAACAGCGATACTGACAACAGCAGCAACGCGCTTCTGCTGACGAACGTTACAAGCTCACTAGATGTTATGGCTGTCATTGGTGTTCCGCGACACAGTTCTTTGCAGCAGAACAACTAATTAGTTCTGAAAAGCAAAACCATGAAGTCTAAAAAGCCGGAATCCCCAAGGGGCCTGGTGAGAAACTGGCTCGATTGTCCTCGTCTTCTGCAATCGTCGGGAGACTTGTCGTCCTGGCTTCATCTCACAGGTGAGGATTAGGGGTGGAGCTGTTGAAGGGTGTAGGGATCAGGGGTGGTGAAGCTTCGGGTTGAGCGGGTCCTTTTGTAGGGTCGCGGAGGGTTGATTTTGAAGCACGTTTTGCAGGGTATAATGGTATAATGTTGTTTCGTGAGAGGGGGGGGGGCACTACAAAAGCAACACAGTCCCTAAACCCTAAACCCTAAACCCTAAACCCAATCCGAAACCTGCATGCCAAGTCCCTGTCCAAAACTCTAAACCCCAAACCCCGAAACCCTAAACCCGAAACCTTTAAACCCGAGAGTCCAATATAGAGGTCTATATACGTAGGATAGTATCCGCTTGCATTCCCTGTAAAGCTTTACTATCACACATCCCCAAACAATATTCGTATAGATTCGTGTTCATTATGACCCTGTCTTGTCTTGAGTCCTGCCCGAGGGTATGGGTTCCCGTCCTGATCGAAACCGAGCACTAAGATGAAGGTAACTCCCTGGCCTTAAGGGGTTGGAAATTTAATTGGGTCTAGAAATACCTGTAGTCTGCGTTGTAGTTCTTTTGGGGGGATACCTTACAGGATCCAAAAACATGAACTTGGTTGAACCAAAAGAAACATAGATAGCCATGCTTCAGATTCCATGGCCAGGGGATAGAGAACGCTCAGCCCCAAATCTGCAATCCTTCACCGAACAAAGAAGCCCCACTATGCATACTTGGAGGTGCATGCATAGATAAACGCAGGGTTACAAGTAGGATAACTGTAGATACAAGCCTATGTAATAGTAACGGCACTTATGACTCCACTTCTAACTACCCATGAACCTCCAAGTAGAGGCAAGAGGAATTTAGCAACAGTCTGCCTTAGTCTTCCCTGACTTCCTGAGATCCAGCAACCCTTCTGTTGCCCAAGGGGCTCTACCCTGCAATGAAAGGAGTGATAACCTACGGTTTTGTAGGGTTTGGAGTTACAGGTTGTGGTACTAAAACCCCCAACACTCTGGTTTCAATTGTCCAGGCCCCAATTTTGCCCCTCAGAGTGATCAAGGATGCGAATGCCAAAGCGTGGCAGCAGACCCCATTCCTCGAACGACCTGAAACCCCTAAACCCGACACCCGAAACCGCAAACCCTTGCACGACCCACACCTTCCAATATCCCATAAAAAATCGCAGGACCCCTCATATGATTTAAAGCTATATTCCTGTGTTAAGGGGTATTGGAAGGTCTGGGTACCAAAACCTTACATAGTGCAGTATAGTATAGTATGGTAAAGTATATGAACAGTATATATATATATATATGTATATACATGGTACCCCCCATATATATATATATATATATATATTATACACATAGGTAGCTCTGTAGGTTAGGGTCCATACTGGGAAAACAGGACAGCTCCCACCTGGACTCGCGGCAGACCGCGGGTGCTTTCTCGATGGACGGCATCGGACGGGCTTGCATGGGACTGGAGGGGTGCAAGTTCTTGGACAAGTCCTAAGCACTCAACCCGGCCTACACATGGTCAGCAGTATGTTATGTATGTATGCATGTCACAATCGCAAGTGAACTTCATGTACTATCTAGCATGAACCTCTGACACTTCTGCAGCCCCGGCCCCGGCGCAAAAGGCAGGGAATCAGCTTGCTATGCCATGTTCGACACCACTTCACGGTACTGAGCCCTAACCACGCTATCTTGAGATCCTGATCTGCGAAACCACAAGTCCCAACAACCAAAGATTATGATGAACTGATGGCAATCTTTCCAAGATGCGCAGTCTCTTGGCTTTGAGCCGACAGGCGCAGTTTCTGGAGTGCTCTTGAAGAATGAAAACCCATCGCTGAAAAGCCCTCAACGTCCTAGCTTTCCTTGTAGAGACGAGGGGGTGGGCTATTAAAGCTAGTACTTCGACATTCAAAAATATAGACGAATAAATAAAACAACATATATACATGTGTATATATATAT
>CAJNDV010036662.1:10398-34257 GCA_905221635.1 Symbiodinium sp. CCMP2456 | reverse complement strand
TGGATGGATGGATGGATGCATAGATGGATGTATGTCTGTATGTATAGTAGAGCAGAAGAGTAGAGTAGAGTAGAGTAGAGTAGATGCTGTAAAGTGCATAGTGTGTAGTGTGTAGTGTACAGTGTATAGTGTCGTATAGAATATGTGTATGTATATAACGTGTATGTGTGTGTATATATATATACATATATATATATGGGTAGATCTCTAGGTCAGGGTCCCTTGATAGGCCCCCATAATAATACGGCACCCTTATGACAAGGACCAGACGGGGGACCTTAATTAATCATTTAGACTTCCTACGTCTACACATATAAAAATATACATCTGTATGTCTTCCATATGTATGTATAGTTCATGGCTAGGATCCCATCAAAGCGACACTAAGGTCACCAAACAAAGGTAATGCAGGGGCCTAAATACTTAGAGCAGGTTTTTGGGCTCCTGTATAGTATAAAAAAAAAGGAACCCCAAGGAATAATATCGGTAGTTATCTAGGCTTCTATAAAACGACATTTAAGGGTCTGGGTATCTAAAGCATGCGACTGGTTCAATACTTGTGTATTCAGGCTGGAGGGCAAAAACACCCTCACAAAACCAGGTGACTGAACATCCCTAGCTGCAGAGGTGCAAAGTCAACAGTGATACAACTCGGGGGAATGGAACTTAAGGTTAGCCAGACAACCCAATACCCCTTGATCACGGAATATACCTTAAATCATAATATTCAGGCCCTTATAATTTAAGGTATATTCCTTAATTAAGGGATATTGGGTTCTCTGGTTAAGGATTTTCCAACTTTGGGTTCACAAGGCTTCAACGGGTTGGCCGTTAATGAACTCAGGGTTTGGAGGAGGCGGCATCCCAGAGTCGTACACTATGATATGTCAACACAGCTTCAATTGCTGTTTGGAGGCGCAAAATGCGATTGATGTGTTAAGGTGCGTGACCTTAAAGTTCATGTCAACTAGGTTAGGCTATGCTCATTCAACCCACGCTCGGAATTCGAAGATGAAGCTTTGGCTTACAATTCTAGAATGGGGTTTTGGGGCAGAGTGTAGTATAGCTGTAGCATGTTAGTTAGACGTCTGATAAACAACGTGGCAGTTGTTGAGTCCAAGACCGGCAAGACCCTGAGGACGCAAGGTGAGGGAGACAGAGGTTCTGATGTTGAGACTCGACGGATTTGGCTGCAATTATTCGCGAGCTCGCTCGGGTCTTTAGGAATTGGCGTGGTCCTTGGCGACCCGCACTACGTCCTAAATCCCACCAATGGCTCTGACCTTCCCTAAGGATCCTCTTTTTGTTAAGGATGTTCAGGGTTTTGCACCCCTATACCCTAAACCTTAAACCCTAAACCCACCCCTAAACCCAGGGTTTAGCATGAGCCCTAAACACTCAACTGTAATGGCAGCACGAAAACCCTGCGACACCCGGTAGAATCCTACGCAACTGTAAAGCACTATAAAAACCTATGAGACTGTATAAACCACTGTAAAGCCCTATGAAACATTATATAAAGCACAATCAAGCAAAAGCCAAAATGACCTCGAACTACAGCCTGCGATGATGACTGCTATTATTCTTCTTACAGTATTTGTTATTGTATCATTACTAGTTTTTCATGATGATTATTATTGTGGTGTTGGGTCCCCGGCCATTTCAACCACGCTCCGCTTGGCGGACAGGTCCGTGATGGTGCGGGTGATCTTCTTTCGAGTGGCCTGCAGAATGCAGATGAGGTGGCCGAAACCATTTGGGGATAGGGCAACTAGGGCTTAGGGCTTCGGGTTTACAGCTTCGGACTTAGAGCAGGGTTTAGGGTTTAGCATTCAGAGTTTTTGTCCCTAATTTAGGGTCTGGTGCTTCGGTGTTTAGGGGTCTATAGGGATTCATGGCGTCTAAAGAAGCGCTTTGGGGGTCTGTATGGGCTAGGCTTTACTTTTATCTCGCTTTGGACTCTGGACTTCGAGCAGGAGACGCGTGCTTTACACGCTGCAGGTTGGGACTCAGACTTTTAGGATTTTAGGGTTTTTAGGGTTTAGGGTTGTAGGGTTTCAAGGTGCGGGGTGTTAGGGTGTTAGGGTTTAGGGTTTGTGTGATTAGAGCTTCAGGGTGTAGGGTTGCCGCTCAGCCTTGTTGACATCGAAGAACTTAAAGTCCATGTTGTCATCGAAGTGGTTCCTCGTGGTGACACGGCTCAACATGGGAGCCTTGAGTATCTACTATGCTCTCATTGCGCCCAGAAAGCATTCTAGATTATGATAGAACTCCGTCTACTAGCACTACTACTTCCACATTCGGCTCGGCTGGCTAAGGTTCATTTTTTCTGGCCCCCACCTGGCCCGAACTGTTAGAAGGCTTATAGAAGAGAACCCTTAATCCGAACCCTGAACCCTACATGTCCTGTAGACCCGAAAAAGGAACCTTAATAATGAAAACAGCGAGTATATCATGCTATAAAAATATGCAGGACCGCTCAGAAATACTGTTGATGATATAAATCCTGCATTACCTAAAGGACCCTAAATTATGGGAATTATGGTATGTTCCATATTGTGGGTAATGCAGGATTTGTATCATCAACCGTAGTATCGCTAGCTATTCAGGCTTCTCTAGCAACCAATGTATCACCCATGATGTTTTCAAAGCTTGTTCGGATGTTGCGGGATTTCAGAAAATTTGGGGCCTCAGGATAGAACCTCACACGAGAGAGCCCCATTTTCAAGAACCACCAAGTATTGGGTAGTGCAAATAGAGTCTCTAGATTTACGGCATAGAACTTTGGACTCAGGCGCTGTAGGGTTCTGGGGCGGAATCTAAGCTAACGATTAGTGACCAAGTCTTTTGGGGCTTCGGGCTCTACGGGATTAGTGCTTCTTAGCTCACACCCAAATGCAGGCCTGTCTAAATCAGGTCTTCCCCATCTGGGGAGATAGGGTTGCTCGAATGGTTGAAGGGTGCTAAGGAAGACTAAAGCTAATCTAAGGCTACTCGAATAACGGTGAACATATCATCATGTTATGGGTTACTCCCAGTTTCTATATGTTACGATGAGACGGTTCGAACCGCTTTAGGGTCCTCAGCCCTAAACCCTAAACTCTAAATCCTAAACCCTAAACTCTAAACTCCAAACCATAAAGCCTAAACTCTAAACCCTAAACTCCAAACCACACCTTAGTCTCCAAGGTTTGCGCTTTGAAGAAGGCCTTCAGGACCCGAAACCCTCGGCCTGGATCCCAAAACACCCCGGTCTAGAGTATACTTGGAGGTCCATGGGTAGTTATAAGTAGGGTAAATATAGTTGTAACCTATATTAGGGGACGTATAACTCCACTTATAGCTACCCAGGAACCTCCGAGTAGGGTTTAGAACAGCCTCTACAGGGCCCAAAAAAAAGCACAGAAGCGAACAAAATGCGATCGGGATATCCCATATCCTTTTTTGGGCCCCTGCTCGAGTTTCCCGGGTTTTGAAGTGTAGGGCTTGAAAGTCTGAGGGCTTCATGTTTCAGGGTGTCCTCCGGTTTGGGCTTTCAATACCCAAATGAACATACGAGTAGACCCATGAGACAATGGTAGTAGAACCTGGTTAAACCTCAGCTTGTACCCTATCTTGTGCTGCTCTCCGTGGTGATAAGGCGAAAGTGACACCCGTGGGGACGGGGGTGTGAATTTTCAATTAAACTGTCACAACTCAAAAGTCTAAACCGTAAAGCCCTGAAACGCCGAAAGAGTCTAAAGGCACGGCGAGCATCTTCCACACGGTGCCGCTCTTGATGAGCTTGTTCGGCAACTTGCCCTGTGCAGCCGCTCGACAGGTGGAGATGTCATCCTTAAGGGGTTAACACAGGGGCCTGAATAAGTAGATTTGGGTTTGGGGGTATTATAATACTGTAGGAGAAAACCCCAAAATAGTATTAGTAAGTAATGATTAGGCCCTTATACTACTGTCTGATACCAACTAAAACCAGACCGTAATTTGTCGCCTTAACATCTAAGTCACTGGATCTTACCAAGCCCAAACATCTGACTGTCTTTACGCCCTGGACCCTGCATCCAAAGAACTTCACAGCTCTCAACCTAGTGTTAATGTAAGGGCCTGAATAATTAGAATGGGGTTTTGGGGTATACTATGCTATATACATATATATATATATATAGCAAGAGGCCCCCCAAATAGTATTGGTACTTATTTAGGCCCCTGTATTATTGGTTTCCAGTGTGAACATCTTCGTCGGCCGGAATGCTGAATCCTGCTTTCGGCCTATGATCCTTGTTGGACGATTCGTGTTCAGCACCGGGCCAATGTCTACCCCAGAGGCTCCACATATAGTGCCATTATGGAATTAGGTCCGAAAAGACTATCCTTATTAAGGCTTCGGCGACCTAATTCCATAATGGTACTATATATGGAGCCTCTAGGTACGGCCTTGACGGCAAAACCCCTTATTTCGCGTTAGAACAGGGCATGGCTTAGGACTGTTTGGAAACATACACTTATGCGGAGGTCTGAATCACTCCCCATAGCACCCCGAGAAAAGTCAATATAGTCTCTACATTCTAATATATATATATATATATGTATATATATCCGGAAGCCCTAAATAAACATCCAGCGCCTTTTATCTATTACCCCTGTAACCTAAGCGCAACTCGGAGCCCTATGCCCGACCCTGGTCTCTTCCTACCGAGAGACTCCAATATTAATTAAAGAATATAGCTTAAATTTTAGTAGGATCCCTAATATGATTCAAGGTATAATCCTTAAGTAAGGGATATTGGAGTCTCTGGGTAGTGTATAAGCACCATTGACTAGCATAGGGCTTTCAGGGGTTTAGGGACGTAGCGTTTAATTAGGGTTTAGACTACTCAGCGCCGTTCCTCTACTGGAATTGCACGGGGCATCCTAGTCTGATGCCCCCGAATCACAAAGTGACAAAACAACTAAAAACGCGCTAGCGTGGCCCTTTTGAAACATGCCTAGGGTACATGATTGGAATCGAAAATAAGTTGCCTCTGAGAAACAGCATTGTAAACACCCTGGTAGACTCCGACCTAAGCTATCCAAACCCTTTGCAACCCTGAACCCTAAACCCTAACACTTGTCTTGGCTCTGCCAGCCTTCACTTCCATGAACAACCTCAGCATGTCGTTGTTGGTCCTGAGCAGGTACTGGGCATCCCATCCATGTAGCTTTCTGAATGACTGGAACAGGGGTTCGGCCTCCTGTCTACCCGAAGGCTCTTATTGCTGTTATGGGTTTTCTAGGGGAAGGTTTGGGCTTTGGGGGCTAAGGTTTGGGCTCTCACTATGGGGGTCCATGAGCCTTAGAGTAGTATAGTTATAGTATGGGCTCCTAAGGAATGATGATTGGTAACTTTTTAAGCTTCCATATCCTATATGTTGCCACCAGGAGCCGTAAGTAACGATATACGAAATTAGTTACTTAGGCTGCTATATTAATATGTTATTATAAGGAACCCTGCTGAGCAAAGTGTAGATAACTAATTATTCCGGCTTCTATATTGTATGCGCTATTTAAAAAACCCTAAGTAATAACATAAGCATACCATCATGTAGGCTTCCATATCATATCATATGGTATATTAAGGAACCCTAAGTAAAAAAAACAGAACCATTTGGGTATCTACCTAATATAAATAGATGCTATACTAAGGAACCCTAAGTAATAGTATAAGTATGCCATCCGCTAGGTTTCTGTATCAAGTATGTTGTAACAAGAACCTGTAGGCTCTAGCCTAAACTCCCCCCTTGAAAACCGGAAATCCTAAACCTTAAACCTCAAATCCTAAACCCTCCAACTCTACCATCTTAGGCACCATACGTAATGCTATAAGTAACTATATTACGCTTCTATATTATGTATACATATATATATATATATATGTTATCATAAGGAACCCTAAGCTCCCTAAACCCTAAACCCTGAATCAACCCTTAACCCTAAGCCCTAAGCTACCACCTCAGCTGAGCCGGAGGCTTCCCAGGGAAGAGGATCTTCCCGGTGAAGAGCTCGAAGAGCGTGCAGCCCATGGCGAAAACGTCCAGAGGAAAGGAGTACCTTCCAGGAAGGGTTTAGGGTTTAGGGTTTAGGGTTTCGGGTTGAGGGTTGAGGGTTTATAAGCCCTAAACCCTATAAGCAACGACCCAGAGCAGGCTCCTTCAGAGTGAGAAACACACGCCACGGACCAGCAAAGATCCAGCTTTTGATATAAGGAGCACCTTCCCACGAGTACGACCCTATAAAGTTGAGGGTTTAGGCTCTAAGGAAAGGAATACCTTCCCCCGAGTGCGACCCTGTAAAGTTGATGGTTTATAAGCCTTAGACCCTAACGTTTGATGGGAATTCAAGAGCCGTGCATGGCCTTTCTCTGGTTTTAGGTGAACCCGAAATCCATTTCCTGCGTGCCAATGCAGATTGCCATGGGATGGGGAAAGGGTAAGTAATATAGGGGCCTTAATAATTAGAATAGGGTTTTGGGGCCCATCAGACTATACTTATGATAAGGAACCCCCAAAATAGTGAAATTAGTAATTGTTTAGGCCCCTATATTATATGGATGCTGTGGACCATGATGGTTCCTGTGATGGTAGCGTGTGCTGGGCTGGACCAGGCAAGGAGGAGGAGGAGGAGCGGGAAGAGGAGGAGGAGGAGGAGGCGCAGGACGACGACGATGACGACAACCTGCCTCCGCTGACTTTTGCTGTAATCTGCGGATATGCTGAATCTGGTGATAGCTTTCTTGGTGGTGATGATGATGCTGCTGCTCTTGTGCTCGCAAGATAGTATACTCCGACGATTCCCTTAGGCATCGAACACAGGAAGTGACACATGCAAATCCAAACCTGAGGAACCCGAGACCCAAGAGCTTTAATAACATCAATAACACACGCCGAACGCTCCAAGTCATATAAACCTGTACTGAGCTCACTTCGCCGCCAAGACGATCTCCGGCGCCCGGTAGAAGCGGCTAACAAGGTACGGCGTGGGCTCCACCTGTCAAGTGGGGTTCAGGGGTTTTGTGGCTTCAGATCTACGGGCTTGCGGGTTTGATTTAGGGCTTAGGGTTTTGTGTTTAGGGTGCACTTTGGGCAGGCGTCTTACATTCGAGCTTTGGCCAGCTGCCAGTAGGGTGTGGGGTCTGCCCTGCACGAGCAGCTGAAGCCCTCCATTCAGTTCCCATCCAGCAAGTACTGGATCGAGCTTTCCCTAAGCCCCCAGATACCTACTATACAGGGTACTAGAGCGCCTAGGGCCCTATATACTCGGTACCTGGAGGGTTAGGCTTGCTTGGGAATTCCAGCTTCATCGATTGGTGGAGTCTCGGAGGCAGAAGCTCTGCTGATGCCGAAGGCCATCCCAATTTAGGGTTTAGGGTCTTAGGGTTTAGGGTGTAGGGTTTAGGGAATTTTGAGGGCTTAAGGCTTAAGGGTCAACTTCAGGAAAGGGATGTGGGATCACGGATTGGATGCTTCGTGGCACCTGGCCAGTAATTGCGGCATTGGGGATCGAGTTCAAGGCTACGCAGCAGCGTCGGGTGTAGGATCCAAGTATTGCTGTTGGGCAAGATCGTCCTTAATTCAGCATCCTAGCCACTTAGACTGGTTCACCAGAACGGAGCTACGCAGGGGAGACACATGTTCCAGGTTTCCGGCGCTTCTGCATCCCTGCAGTAGTGTACAGGCTTGTGGGGCTTATGTAAAGGCCGAGATACTTGGAGCCTGGTTCGGGGGTGTAGTCTGCAATATAAGGATCAGAATAGGTTGAAAAGTTGAAGACGTTGCAGCCAGATCCCCTTCTCTTCCTTATCACTCCTTCTCTGAAGACTCTTTCCTTCCCGAACCTTCCCGGCATGCAGCCTCCGTCAAACCCTCGTACACTAAGAGTTAGGGCTCTAGGTTCCACTGCTGAAGCCGCAAGTAGCCTCGGTCAGCTCCATTGCGCTACCCAGATCGCAGATCTTAACCTGAGTCGGACTGTTTTGTTGGCCCGAAACCCTAAACCCTAAACCTTAAGCCCTAAGCCGTGAACCCTGAACCCAGTTTTTCGAGTTTTAGTGTTTGAGAGCTCAGGCTTTAGGGGCTTGGAGTTCCGGGTTCCGGCTCATGCGATTCGGGGTTTAGGGGTTCCGGCTCATGCGGTTAATGTAGGGGCCGTAGTCGTGAGGACGGGTTGTTGGGGGTTCCCTTTTATAAATATAGTATACTATTGCCCCAACCCCACTCTGATTTTAAGGACCTATATCAGGGGGGGGGGGGGGCAGGAGTTGGGTTGTTATGCTCAGGCC
This sequence comes from Symbiodinium sp. CCMP2456, assembly GCA_905221635.1. Lineage (NCBI taxonomy): Eukaryota > Dinophyceae > Suessiales > Symbiodiniaceae > Symbiodinium > Symbiodinium sp. CCMP2456. The sequence goes on along the minus strand of CAJNDV010036662.1, from coordinate 25,946 downwards.
TTTTACACAGGCCCGTACAGGACGTTTCAACCCCAAGCCCCAAAGTCTGCTAGACTTCATACATGGTTTGTAGCGAAAACTCACTATTTATTCGGGCTTTTACGCTTACCGGTTCAGCAAACAATTTTTGGAGACCGAAAGCCCACCATATAGAAGATTTCTAGCTTGGTTCCTCCTGATTCATCAGACCTACTTTCTGTGTTGACGGTGTTCTATGCACTAGGCTGCTTGACAAAATCTGACAAATATTGTATCGAAATGAAGAGGGCCCCCAAGCTACCCTGAATCAATTCATAGTCCTCCTATAATCAAGACTCCCGAATGCCGCTAGTCGCGCACCTTGTGCAGAGTGTTGTGAAGCTGCGAGACTCTGTTGTTGCAGCTCTGGGGCTGCCCCTTGTCGTCGTTGTCGACCTTAGCCTTGACCACTCCACGGGCTCGCGGACGTGGACGTGGAGGCACTGCTTTCTGGCAGCTGAGTTGCTGATGTGGGCGTATGCAGGCGAAGATGGTCGCGCGCATGGCGAGCTTGCTCGTGCCACTCCAAAGCGTGACATAAGCAGCGACCGCCCTATGAATTGGGAGGCTGCGCTAGGCACTCGGGGAGCACTTAAGGGCAGGATTTGTAGGGTGTACATCAAGATACTGGTGACCTTGCTTACGACGTCCACTGATCATCCTAGTCCTCATCCCTAAAGCCCTTACACCTTAAGGGAAGTCATGCAGAAGCAAATCTTAAGCGCCATCACCTCTGCAAGTGTGTTGACCTAGTATAGACCCTACATGATAGGATCCTTGTATAATTTTGCTATGTTATTGCCCTCTACAGAAGGTAGAGGGTTAGCGTTTAGGGTTTAGGGTTCAGGGTTTAAGGGCGTAAGAGGTGTGGGGTTTATCGCTCCAGGTTATGCATAGCGTGTATAATTTGGAGGTTCAGGGCATGGGGATGCCTTTACATTGAGGCCCATGCCGCAAAACTCTAAACACTAGAGAGGCAGTGCCCATGAACAGTTCAAAACAACACAAGAAACCTAGATACTGGCACTACCGCGCATGTCAAACAACATACAGCACACATCAACGAGCCTATACTCCCACAACCATCATATCATCGTCATGCTCGTTGTTTCGAGCGTAGACTGATACTTACACAACTCATATTTGCGGCCTTAATAATTCGAGCAGGTTGAACCTTTAGCAGTCACAAGAAAGCCTACTTATTGCACATTACTCTGTCAGACTTCTAGATTAGCAATGCGAACAACCTTCACCCCCAACCAGCAGAGGTTCACACAGCAAGATACTACTTTGCGCCAGAAAAGCAACGCACCACCCAAGAGTCCATGTACCCATATAGCACCTGCTTATGCCTGAAACGGGTTCCTGTAGGTGATTATAAGTATAATCATAGTATGTAGATGGAACTTTGGGGAAAAGGCACTCCCGCCCAAACGAAACAACGTACTACTAGCGATCTGGGAGACAACTATTGCGGATTCAGGTTTCATGTTCATCTTGTCATAAAACCCTTGCCGACACCCTACTCTACTCTTTTCGGGCTAGTCCAAGAACAGTTGTGCAAACCACCTCAGAAAGTAGGGTTTAAGTTTAAGGCTTAGTAGAGGTTATGCGGGAATCTGACAATCAGAAGTTTGGTGGGGCGCGGGCGACATTGTGGCCTGCACTGATCAAAATGTTGTCAGGCTTGATGTCGGCATGGATAATACCACACCTTGGGCTTAGGGCTTGGGTGGGTTGTGAACTGAAAGATGTGGGGTATAGTGGGGGAGGTGAGAGGTTTAATGGGCTAGGGCTTTGGAATTTGGGGTTTTTGGGCCAGTGTGGCAGGAGGCAGCAACGAACGACAAGCGGAGCATCCAATCGAAATCCAAGCCGGCCCACGAAAATATTCCGATCCCAGGGGACTACATCTCCAAGCCTCTTTTCGGCATGGGCAGCTGACGTTTCGTATTGAGTTTCTGGAATTTGGTGTGGTTCCCTTTTGTAGGATCCTGTTATTAAGGTTCCTACTAGTTAAAACTGTCTGCAAACCCGAAGATGAGTGCTGAGTTTAGGGCTGAGAGTTCGCTTCGCTTTCCATGTCTTCAGTTGGCGGGCTCTAGGGCGCAAGCCGCTTGAACAATAAACCCCTGTGCAAACCGAAACACTGTGATGGCAGGGGTCAGGGCTTGTATGAGAGCTTCCACCTAAGGGTCCATGAACCCAAATAGTATATACTTTGGCCCCAAAGTGACTACATAGGGTTTCCTTTAAGGACAAAGTATATACTGTTTGGGTACATGGACCCTTAGAGTTCCGATGACTGATAACTGTGACAGCTCGGGATGCAGCTTGTGCAGGTGGCGCAGCGCTATCAGGAGTTGCCTCGTGTACCTGGGGGACCCAGGTTAGCATGCAGGAACGTGCAATGCCACAGCTCACTACCACCAACACTATAGTGGTATTTCAATGATCAGGGACTGGTAGGTGGAATCATAAGTAAGGTAACTATGATTGTCTAAGTATTCATAACCTCGAACAGCAACAGGAATAGGACATGGGCTCGTGTTCTGGAGGATGTCTGTATCCGCTTAGGCCCTAAAAGAGGTTCCGTTAGAGGTACTCGACGGCCAAAGTATGTACTGTATAGGCACTTGCACCTTTAAGGGCTGTTTTGGTGCACAGATTACACCCTTTCGTTACGTCTTCTGGTTCGAGTCTGGGGTCTGATATGGATTTCTCCGGAATATCCGTGCACACTGAAGCCGTCCGAATAGCACTATTGAAGATGCAGCCCTGTTCCCAAGAATACGAACAGAGTCTTGAGGTCCGTTATACAGAATCCTCGAAGCCTAAAGCCCTGAACCACACAATCCCTGCAAGTTCTGGCCAAGCCCTGTAGATAGTGGCCCTTTGGGGGATAGATTTAGTTCAATGATCGCTAGGTTTAAGCGATACTTGAATCCAACATTCAACACGCCAATCCCCAAACCCTGAACACCAAACCCAAAATCCCAAAACACTGAAACCCCGAAATCCCCCAAACCAGCATACCCATAGGCCCCATAGTAGTTCCTTGTTGGGATTACCTTAGAGGATTCTATATATGAACCCCAAAATGGAACTACTTTAGGGCCTATGGGTAGACCTTGCCATTCGAGCGCTCGCACAACCTTGACGTCCTGCAAACCACGGCCCGGCGCACGCCCTGACTGCTTGAAGCGACATGCCCTTGTCTTTGGTATACCTCAGTTCGGTTTAGGGTTTGGGTTTAGGGTTTGGGGTTTAGGGTGTCGGGTCTGGAAGGATCTCTGAATACGATCCTGCTTATGAAGATGCACGCAACACGCAAAAGCAGCATCTGCTTGTGGATTCCCGACATCCCTTTTGCAATTCTCCGGTTGTGTGGCGCTTGCTTGGCACTTTACCATCCCAACCGTACCTGGAGGGACATACCAAACCCCTTTTTCAAGGTACGGGTACCTAGGTAACCTAGTTTTATGGTTAGGATCTGTAAACAAGAAATGTAGGCCAAAAAGGGTAGGGTATGAGCCTCCAGGTAAGGCTTCAGAAGCATGCACTCCAACAGACTTCCGAGGGTACAACTACGGTGGCCCCAAACCTAGATTGGGCATCCCAGGGTTTAGGGCTCCGGAACACTTCTCTTAAATCATAAGGCTTTCGGAATTAGGGCTCCCTTGCTGGAGCTGGTTCATGAAGCATCCTACTATTTAGAACAATGCTTGCAATCTAAAGTGGGCCTGATTTTTCTGAAACTCCGAGCAAAGCAGTTCTGGGCGGCCGCACTTCTTCAGAGCCACGCGTAGATTGTCCCACATGCACCTTGGTCCGGGCCACGGCACAGGGCGGGGATGTAATGCAATGTAAACTCTGATCAATACAGCAATAGGGCTTGGGGTATTCTGTTTATGGGATAAGACGATATCAGAACATGGCTTACATGACACCCTACCCCAGACCCTTGGGAGCCGTGCTCAAAGACCAAGCAAAGGTGTCCTCGATAGAGGAAGTGCCGATGGAGACGGATCACATGCCTCACCGGCAGTGCAGGAAATACGCTAGGTTCCTTGAAGTATCCCATAAGGCTTCCTTAGCAAACCTCCTTTCCCAGAATTCTGCAGAAACTAATTTCAACTCTTCGAGAACCCAACTTGTGATATTCTCTCCGGTGAGGACATGCTGTGTACTATGAGTCTTTGGAACCTTCAGTTGTCCTGAGAATTCCCCGACCCTAGACACCGATTCCTGGAAACCTACAGCATGCCTGGAAAGTTGTGCAAGAGGCCGAAAATCTAGACGCGTTTCGGTATACATCCCTAAGCGCCACAGAACTGTGATCAAGGTCCTGGTAGCTACCCTGGCAGCGAAGGCAATACCACATATGCCTCGTTTTGGTCAGCACCGCCACTGTCATAATAATGCTGGCCGCAACACTTGCCAGTACAACATACATCCTATATCCTGAAACCTGATCCGTACATCTTCAAATCTAAACCCTAGAACCCTACAGAACCCCAAATCCTATACCCTCTAGAACCCTAAACCCTAAGGGCCCGAGCTTCTTCACAACTTTCGAGAGGCCCTCAAAAAACCTTCCAGAAACTGAAGAAACCCTTTAACTTACTTCCCCAAAAAGCCTAGGAAATAAAGGTTAAACTTTCAGATTACTACTAGACTATACAGTAGGAACCCAAAAAATTCAAAGGTTGGGTATTTGGGAACTAGGTTAAGGAACCTCAGGGGAGGAGCCAGATAAATCCATATGTCTTCTGGGAGCTTTTTGGGAACCCTCAAAGCGCTCTTCTGACAGCTTCATCATGTAGCAAGCCACTGTTCAAGCAACCCTTTAATAACGAAGCCTTACTTACTCCTAGATCCCTTAAAGGAGCCCCTGAAGGAATGCTTAGAGATCCTGCAAGGTGTCGAGCCTTTTGTTCTGCTTGTCCGCCTTATTTATGCGCTCCAGGATCTCCACCTCCTTCTCGGCAGCCTGCGGGCAACACGGGCGCGTCAAAGCAGCTCGGTAGAGGTTGAGGGCTTAGGGTTGGAGGTATTCTGAGGGGTACTACGAAGGTTCCTGATGCAAGGCTGCGATAAGGATTGTGCTGAGAATGTCTCTAAAGACCCTTACTTGGAGGATCAGGATTGATTAGTCAGGTAATCGTGGTGGTGATAGATACGTCTAAATGTCCAAACCCACCTGGGCGCTTTTTTGCTGACTTTTCTGCATAAATCCACCTGACTTCCCCCCCCACCCCTGGGGCCGCTCCAAGAACCTTTCTAATCTTAGGGTGTAGGGTTCAGGGTTTAGGGTTCAGGGCTTAGGGTTCAGGGTTGAGGGTACCCGAACCCCCCCTGCTCCCTGAAACTGTGCACTCTACTTGGAGGTTCATGGGTAGTTGTAAGTAGGGTTATAAGTAGGGTAACTCTAGCTATAACCTATATTAGGGGACTTCTAACTCCACTTATAACTACCCATGAACCTCCAAGTACATCATACATAAACCTCCAAACTAAACCACGAGGATCCATGTGCTTCTATACCAGGCACTTCGACAAAGGTATGTATATGGCACCACGGTTTAGGGTTTAGGGTTTAGGGTCGACAAAGGTATTTATATGGCACCCCATTTCGGCCCAAGCATGTGCAAGATAGGCACATCGGAATCTTAAGGAAGCTTTCCTAGACCCCTAACTCTAAACCCTAAACCCTGAACCGCAGACTCCAACTTAAGCCCCTACCCTAGGCCTTAAACCCCAAACCTGGGCCCCTAATTACTGTAAGCCCGCTAAGGCCTTAAGTCCCTAAACCTCAAGCCCCCCTACACCCTAAACCCGCAAACTTTCCGAACCCCAAGCCCGGAAACATCCCGAAATCCAAAGCCCCTAAGCCCTTAAACCTTAGGCCCCTAACCCCAAGCCCCTTTTTGCGGGGCCTGAACAACTACCAATACCATGCTGGGGGGTTCCTTGTTATGGTTATAGCACAATAGCCCCAAAACCCTATTCTGATTATTAAGGCCCCTATACAAGGCCCAAACCCTAAGGTTCGGAAATCCAGGCCTTCTTCATCATGTCGTTGCAGCGCATGACTTTGATGGCCACCATGGATCCATCGGTCTGCGAACCGGGGAGTCCCGGCTGCTACAAGGTTTCTTGTTGGGGAAAGCGTTCAACATTCAGGTGTTCCGAACTGTCACCAGTCACCAGAAAGAGCTGAAGGAAAGCTACAAGGTTTTATCAAGGTGTTTTAGGGTCGTTTCGGGTGTTACTAGGGGTTATGAGGGCTTTACGGTGTTGTGTAGGGATGTTTTGGGATGTATAAGGGGTCTGTAAAAGGATTGTGTACGTGTTTGCGGGTTTTCTGAAATTTCAGAAGGGTTGTACAAGGGCTCGGTTAGGGTTTAGGCTTGAGGGCTTGGGGGCGCTTGGCCCTAAACCCTCAACTCTGAAGGGGCTCTTGGGCTTTAGGGCTTCAGGCAGCTCGGGTACACTGGCTCAGGGATTTAGGTGGGGTATTAAGGCTCAACCCGAAGGTTTACGGTTTAGGGCTTTAGGGTTTAGTTTAGGGCAAATGCCGAACATCGCAATTGTGCGAAGCACTGAAAGCGGAATGCTATAAAGCAAGAACCGAAGATTTCGCAAGGGGATTTCATCTCTGAGCCCAGTTCCGTATCCTTAGTTCCAACCCCGTCAGGCTCTGAACCCATTTCGGTATCCTAAACCCCAAACCCTAAACCCTAAGCCCTTAGACCCTAAACCCTAAACCCTAAAACCCTAAAACCCTGAACCCTAAACCCCTACAACCCTAAACCCCTAAATCCCTGAACTCCTATACCCCTGAGCCCTATATAGTTCCAACCCCATCAGGGAGGGTTTTCCAGCTTCAGGCGCTCACGGATGCAGGAGCTCGAGTACGGCTGTGGGCCCAGAGACTCCAATATCCCTTAATTAAGGATTGCACCTTAAACCATATTAGGGATCCTACTATAATTTAAGGTCTATTCCTTAAGTAAGGGATATTGGAGTCTGTGGGTGGGTACGGCTGTGGGAGCAGGATGGAATTCACGGCTGGGAGCGAGTCGGGTTTAGGGTTTTAGGGTTTAGGGTTTAGGGTTTAGGGTTTAGGGGTTGAGGGTTTAGAGGTTTAGGGTTTAGGGGTTTAGGGGTTTAGGGGTTTAGGGTCTAGGGTCGATCTAAATCTAAGGTACAAGTATGCGCAAATTGTAGTACAGTTGTTGCAGGTGAGGTACGCTTACAAATCGATCTAAGAGTGGCACCAGGGTAAGTGCAAGATCACTTCCATGCAACCTCAGACAGAAGCCTTTCTCCTAGACCCAAGTCCAAACTCTGGACCCTTAACTGTCCTTAACCGTGAAGACACCATACCGTATATACCCACATACTCAAACAACAAAACATTCCCTGATAACGCTCGATAAAATCTCCGTTCGGATGTTGTAAGTAACCCTATACGTCCACGTACTTAGATGGTATAGGCTTTGAGGTTCAAGTACCTATAGAGTAAATAGGAGCCCTGCAAAAAAACAACATATCAGCAGCCTCGCATCTCGCACAGCCTCGATAACTCCACCGATTGGGCTTCTTCCATCTTGGTGCGTGGACCCCATACAAACGTAAGCAACCCTGACAAAAAAACACGGTAAACCCTCAGACCCTAATAAGCCCGAAACCCGAAACCCTCAGACCCTGAAGGCCTAAACCCTCAGCCCTGAAGCCCGAACTCCTCAGACCCCAGCCCCAGACCCTAAACCCTCAGACCCTTGAAAACCCTAAGCCAAAAGGTCCTCAGACCCGAAGACCCTTCTCCAAAAGCGACCTTGTCCTTAGCTTTGCACACATTCGAGAAGACGCCCTTCCCCACGAAGTCCTGCACGCAGGAAAAAGCACGACGTGTATGACTTTTACGAGGGTCTTGGGGCCTGAAAGGTTTTTTTTAGATGGCTCATGAAGGTTTTTAGGGCGTAGTTGTAGGGATGAGAGGATTTAAGATTCAGGGTTCAGAGCTTAAAAGGAATTCGGAGTTGGCCTGAATGGGCATTTAGAGTTGTGCGGTGACAGCGCTGTTCTTCTCAGAAACTATTTCGATTGCTCTACTGCACCCACCGCGGTTGTTGTTGAATGTGGTGGTAGAGAGTGTGCTGCTGGGGTAGGTGGTGTGGTTTACCGTCGCTGGAGTTTCCTTGATAATCTCGGCTGCGGATGTTGCTGCTGACTGTCCTTGTAGTGCTTGTGTAGTGTCCCGTTGCTGGTGCTGCAGTGCTCAAAAGGTTGTGTTGCTCTGAACTATTTAGTGTTTCTACTGGCTTCGGCACTTGTGCTGCTGTGTGGGGCAAGTGTTTGTTGCTGTTGCTGATATGGTCTTCGCTGTGGTTGTCATTGTCGCTGTTGTCGTCCTGATTGTCGTGGTGGCAGTTGTCCTACGACATGGTCATTGCTGCCTTCGTCGTCGTCTCCTTCAGAAGTTTTGGGAATGTCAGCTGATCCCGGTGATGGTTGGAGTTCCTGGTAAGAGACCCACTGACATCTCAGCCAGCTGCTTCTTCGCAACTCCCTAAACCCTATAGACTCTGAATATTCAATCCCATGAGCCTTAAACCCAAAGCCTACAACTCGTAAGCTCTGAACCTTAAATCCCTATAAAACCTTTAGATCCTCTAAACCTCACGCATTCGTAACCTCCGTCGCTAGGTCCTAGTGGCATCAGGATGACAACCTCCTCCATGGTCGGCACTTCGGTGCTGTGCACAATTTAGGCGGTAGGTTGATTTAGTTTGAATATAGGGTTTCAAAATGTAAGTGCTATGGCGCTTACGGTTGACATCGTGTTTAGTTTTAGGCAGTGACATGCTCTTCATGTAGCCCATTGGTCGACTGAATGCGAAGGATTGTGACAAAGCTCAAGACGTGTTTATGTAGAACGCCCAGCAAGTAGCCAAGATGTTGAACTCTTCAAGATGGCCTCATCTCACCCCAGATAAAGGAAGAGCACCTTTTCCGGGCTTGCGGCATGGAAGATCTAGGATCTTTCGCGGCTTTCCGATGCACTCCGACCATGTGCAAAGTCGGCTTTGTTCCAACTAGGAGCTTCAGAAACTCAGGGGCATCTAACCTTCATATGCCTGAACCCCTATCTTGATACCGATCCCCTTCACAATCACCAGAATGCCAAACCTATAAACATCAACTGGCCTCCGGTCTGCCAGAAATCCGATCCCTAAGTCTCGGAAGCCCCAGAATTTTCAAGAGCCCAGGACATCGCAGCTTTGAAGCGCCTGAGCAGCTGGCTCAGTTCCACGCCTTGACTCTCGATTTGCTCGATAACCCGCTGAGCCGCGCGCAGGTGAGAGGCAGGTGACTGTGAAGCCACCATCCGTGCCTGCTGCAGATCAGTGATCTTGAGACCCTGACGCCGCGCACCAATCATGGCTGACACAAGCTCTTCCAAGAACGGCACATTTGGTTCAATATCATAAAGAGCCATCTGGCTGGCGACATCCGTAATATCTTTCAGAGGCTTCCCACTGTGAGCACCCACGAGCAACGCGAATGTGATGACATTGGGTGTTACATTTACACGGACCATTTCTGAATAGAGGTGCATTGCTGCTTCGTGCTGGAGCGAGTTTTTGCACGCGTCCAGGGCCTGGTTGTAGTCAAGGACATTGAGAATCTTTCCCCTATCCTGCATCATGTCAAGCAGCTGTGTAGCAAAACCGTGATCGGCGAACTGCGCCGCTGCATGCAGGGCTGCACACATGAGCGAGTTCGCACTCTCGGAATCGTTCCACAGGTTCGCGGCACGTGCCTCATTCCAAACCTTCATCGTCTCGTCCTTTCGTTCAAGTTGAGAAAAGAGCCGAATTGCACAGCAGTAGCTCTTCAGTGTCTTTTCTACACCTCGGTGACCAAGATCCTCATAGATCTTCACACCCTTTTCGAAGTTGCCAAGTTTTAACGCAGCTACCATGAGCATGTTAAAGACTGGGGCCGAGGTCTTCTCAGAGGTGTCGAAGGCATGCTGGGCTGCATACCAATCATTGCGATCAAGAGCACCTCGAATTCTGTCACATGTCAATTTGTCTGCGGTGGATAGCCCGTCGACGAAGTCATCCAAGCCGATTGTCAAAGGCACATTCAGGCCTTCTTCTTCACGCTTCTTTTGAAGTTCTGTTCTCGAGATCTTTGTGCTGAAGGTGGTGTTACCATAGCCAGGATGCCAGAGTCCGGACAGAAGTGATGCCAGCCAGAAAAGAGCAGCAGATTTTCTGAAGTGGAGAACAGTCGTCAGACCTTTCCAGCACGCAGCCTCAAAACCCTGAACCCAAACCCTGAACGTCGAAGACACGCAATTCTAAACTTAACCCCCAAACCCTCTCCCTAAACCCTAAACCCTAAACCCTAAACCTCAAACCCTCTCCCTAAACCCTAAACCCTAATCCCCAAACCCTCTGACCTACAAGACTTAAGATTGCTAAACCAAAGCCCGAGGGTCCCGAAATGCACGGGGCAACGGGTAGGATGCCCGAGTCTACGAACAGACAAAAGCGCACAACACCCGTAACCCCTGAAGCACTGTAGCTTTAAGTATACTGTTGATGATCATAAACCTGATAAAAATAATGACTGTGATAAACATAGTAATAATGGGTAGTAAAGATACCCATAATGATCAGGGTAAGATTAAGAGCTAATATATGCTAATGTCGACGGTGATGACGGCATTTAGCAATATTAGTTTGAATGGTAGATGTAACAACAGTAGTTACTTAATAAGAAGTATACATAAAGAGTTTGTACATTGGGGATTGCTCTTGGCCCAGCTGATTGCTTGACCGGGCTGCTTGCGGCATGGCGGCATCGGCGACCGTACATGGTGTTGAACGAGTGATGTCTCGCACCGAACGATTGCTGACCGTCTCGTTGTCACGGTGCCGTATACTCTAACTAGTGTCGCTGTTTTGGGGGTGACCTCGGACTCCGAAACAACTAGGACTTCGAAACAACTAACTGTCTCGTTCGTCTCGTTATCATTGTCATTGTGCGAGCCCTTATAGATCCAAAAACGCCCTTATAGATCCTATAAAGGAACCCTTATAAATCCTTTAACGGAGCCCGTATGTATAGAACCTGTGAAGGAACCCCTGAAGATCTCTTACAGGAACCCTTATAGATCCCATAGGGAAAGACATCCCAAGCTCCAAAGTTGCTCAAGTTGGATCCGACAGCCCGGCATACTGAATACGCTTGGGGTGTAGAGTTTAGGGGTTTAGGGTTTGGGGTTTAGAGTTTTAGGGGTTTAGCGTTTAGGCGTTTAGGGCTCCAGAATTTAGGGGTATAGGAGTTTAGGGTTTAGGGCTCATAAGTGTCGAACCCGGGAATGCTCATCCTCAACCTCCAACGTGCTTTCGCTAGGGCTCCTCATACCTGCATAGTAGAGTACTAGCCATAGCACATGTGGTAGATTCTGAAAATAGGGGACCCTAATATAGTACCCTAAATAGTAGGATCCTTATTATAAGGACCCCAAAATAAGGTACCCCCCAATTTTCGGAAACTCCCATGTAGCCCAGTATCCCATTACTAGTTAACTGGAGCCCTAGGGCTGAGCTACTTCTCCCCTTTTTTGACGAGGACTAAGCACAGGGATTCTTTGGAGGATCGAGGCGCAAGGGGGATAGGGAATAGGCCTCTAAGGGTCCCTATGAACTAAACACTAACGACTTTATGAAAGTTTATACTCCCTCGAGAAGGTCAAGAGTTACTTGCTTTACAGCTAAGGTTAGCAGCTTCGCAGTCCTCAGTGACTTCATACCGCTCCATCATGACTTCTCCGATCTTTGCCTTGTAGTACCTGTGTTGTGTTTCAGGGTTACCTCTGCAACAGAAACTTCTGCACTTGGTTCTTTGTCAAGGAGCAGGAATGACCCCTGTGATTCTTGAACAGATTGTTTAGCTGAATAGAACAGAGATCCTTTCCGTCTCACTAAGCCATGAATATTTCTGCAGCCGTGGAAAAGCCTAGCCCCGTGGTTCAGGGTTCAGGATTCAGGTTTGTGGTTTAGAACTTGCAGTTGAAGGCTGGGTTTTGGGTTTTTAGGGTGTGCAGGATTGTGCTTGAGTTTGCAGTTGAAGGTTTGGCTTCATGTGCGTAGGTTGTGCGATGTTTTGCTGGCTTTTGCGTAGGCTAAGAAACCAACAGAAGTAAACCCTACCAACAACAACACGACTTGGGATATTCGATTGTCCCCCTGGCAGGTGTGTGGCTTTGGACACGGACAGACAAGCGTGCCATAAACCAACATTTGCCCATGTATGCATGAATATGTGTACCTGTGCTGCGGAATTTGCATGTGTAAATAACACGTACCCAACTGCATACATGCATGCCTGAACACATATTCTCATTCATACAGTGATTCATGCATGCGCATACATATGCATGTATGCATGCACAGACCCACATACACATACATGCACATTGCATACACATGTACACACGTAGACGTAGACACCCACCCACCAACCCACCAATCCACCCACACGCCCGGCCACCCACCCACCCATCCACCCATCCACCCACCCACACGCCCGCCCACCCACCCAGCCAGTGAGCCAGCCTGCCAGCCAGCCACCCAACACAAACTCAAAGACAAACAGACAGACAGACAGACAGACCTACAGGCCTACCAGTACATGGCAAGACACATGCAAATGCAGACACATAACACATCACAGAAATACATGTATGCATACATACATACATACATACATACATACATACATACATACATACACTCATACAGACATATGCGCAGGAACATCGGCCTGGATGACTCATCAGAAATCGATCAGTTGAGCTACAGAGGAGGCACTCATGCTAACCACGGATCCAGGTTGCAATCTGACTCGTGGGTTGCTCGAACTTTAAGAAGTCTCCTATCTCTTACGATTTGGTCAGGGTGTCAATAAGGGCTTACTGTACGTGGTGTGTGGTTTCGTGCCTATGCTTTGAGGCCCAGTCCAGGTCCTGAGGCGATAGCCATAAGGAGGCCCTGGTCAACCTAGGGCTCCAGTTGCCTGAATAATGGGTTACTGGGTTTAGGGCTTTAGGTTCATAATACGCCTAGCCGCCTACTATTTAAAGTGACTGGAGCCCTTAACTTAATTAACATGAGTTTCAGAACAAGGAACCGTAAAATGAACCCTATGTTCTGTTATAGGATCCTTACGAGAAGCCTCACAAATCAGCCGCCCCTGATTTCAACAATCTGAGCTACAAGGTCGCGATGCCCAAACCAGCAACGCCGCAGAAGGACAACCCTAAACCCTAAACCCCTAATCTTTAAACCCTAAACCCTAAACCCCTAATCCCTCAACCCTTAACACTAAACCCAAAACCCCTACTCCCTAAACCCTAAACCCCTAATCCCTAAACCCTAAACCACTCAGGTTGTAAGCCCCTCCGTGAATCTGGTGCCTTCGAGTGCTTAAGAGATAGGAGTAAAGGGGTTGAAGATCGAGTGCCTCAGGTTTATACGTGGGGCTTTGATTTTCTAAGGTCGACTCTAAGCTCAAACTGCCCTGATCAACCTGATGCCCGGAGAGTCCAACGTCCCTCAACATCTGAAGGCAATGGACCCTGCTACGAACCGAGAATAGTTTTAGTGGCATCTCTTGATGAAGAGGTATAGTGGGCACCATGTAAAAAAAACTACCTGCAGTCTCCATTGCAGTTCCCTTGTTGGGGCAATAGGATCCTAAATACACGATCAAAAACCAAAACCACGGACTACAATGGAGACTAGAGGTGCAGGCTCGAAGCTTCAACAAAGAGACAGGATCTCTTAGTGCTTTACGTTTATCCCCGGCGCGTAGACGCCGTAATGAATGAAGAAGCATGCAAATGGAATCATACCCGCAAGTGCTATCAGCTCAAGGAAACCTGAACGGATTGCTGCCCTTGAAACTTAATCTGGTGGATTCAAGTTTGGTGCTTCGCGGATGAAAGCCCGAAACACCTAATCCTCAACCCAGCAACCCCTAAACAGCACACCCAGACTAAAACCCTAGACCTCAGAGGAGGGCACCCCTCCGAATCGTCCCAATCATCGGCTGAGGCACCAGTCCTGGGATCCCGAAACCCAAAATGTCGCGGCCAGAACATTCGGTGGATTCTCCAAAAAGTTTAGGGTGTAGGGGTTTGCGGCTGGGATCCTACTCGTTCGTCACTTTCTGTTATTCGTGAGTCTAGTATGGGGCTGGGTGCCAGGTTCGGCAGGGTTTAGTGTCTTGAAGGAGGGTGACAGGGTACTTCTCCCACTGTCAACGACGGTACGGTTGGGTCACACCATTCTGTGCATCCTCCTTCTACTGTAAACATCCCTGTGAGTCGCAGGCCATTCACACCCAAAAGCTTGTGGACAAACCTTTACGACCTCAACATCCCTCAGCCAGCAAAGCCTAGAGTCCCAGACCCTAATAGGAGTTTCAGAGCACAACGGGTCCAAAGTCCGAAAACTGACCATAAGCAGTCGGATCCTAGCAACCGAACCTAGAAAGACACCTGTTTTCTTTCTGAAACGCTCCATATCAGGAAAGAGGCTGGCTGATCGCATTTGCTTGCCCCGTCGCAGCCTTTCGGATGGCATCCTGCGAATAACTTTAGGATTCAGGCACAGGTTTACCCAAACCCGAAGCTGGAAACCCTAACTCTCGCAATAAGCTTTGGGATTCAGGCTCAGGTTTACCCCAAACCCCAAACGGGGGCTTTAGGATGCAGGCTCAGAAATGCTGTTGAAGGCTTGCCGGATGTTATGAGAGCTGTTCAGGTACGTGGCAAATACAGTGTAACTTGGGGGACTTCCTCGTCAGGGTGGATGATTTTCCCCAGCTTGGACGGGATGTCAAGCAGACTTTCAACATTTAGTGTAGCGAGGTTTCCGTGTCTCGCCATAAGGCTGAGCTGGGCGGTGTAAAGCATGTTTCTGGATAGGCCGCATGTTACTTTCTGTTGCTTTGGTGAGTGTTTAGGGCTTTGTGGTTCGCCTTTGTGGTTGCAAGGGACCGACCGACAAACCCATGTCACAACCCCCTTCGTCAACTCCACTCTTAGACCAACTGATGGCTTGGTCCCTTCCCTTCTTCTTGAGCTCCAGAAACCCCAAGGCCAAGGGCGATGAGCTGCCCTGCAGGACTACTTCGAGGAAAGACTGCTCCTGAAGTTGACTTCTTCGACTATAGATCATCAGAAACAGGTTCCTTGGAAGGTCGTTCCCTACAGACTCCCTGTCCTCATCTGCCGTCTCATCGAACATGTTGTCTTGCTCTGCCTCATGTGTCGCAGTTTCCAGGTATGAGAGATTCTCTCTCTCTCTCTCCCTCTCTTTCTGTCTGTCTGTCTGTCTGTCTGTCTGTCTGTCTGTCTGTCTGTCTGTCTGTCTGTCTGTCTGTCTGTCTGTCTGTCTGTCTGTCTGTATGTATGTATGTATGCATGTATGTATGCA
>CAJNDV010036661.1:3524-21883 GCA_905221635.1 Symbiodinium sp. CCMP2456 | reverse complement strand
ATATACCCCAAAACCTGCTTCTAATTATAAAGGGCTCTATCTTAGAGGTTTCAGGTCATAGTGGTCATTGGCTTCATGATGCCTCCGGGATCGGCCGTGGGTTCAGGCACCACTTTGGCACGAACAGTCGGGGCAAAGACCCCCGTGAGGACAGTACCTGTCCCCAAAGGGTCCTAAGTATTGTTATGGGGGACACGTCCCTAAATCATAATCGTAATTCCTAACTTAGCGATTCGAAACCTTGCAGTCTACTATATGGGTAGTTGTCAAAATTATGGTCCCTTTCGGGGTACCCTAAATAATAGGTGCCGTATTATAATAAGGACCCAAAAAGGGACCATAATTTTGACAACTACCCATATAGGTACTTAAGACCCTTTGGGTCTGACCATACGAGAAATCGCTTCAAGCTGAAGCATTGGCCGATGGTTTCAGGCAGTTCATCCACGCTCGCCAGAAGTTCCACAATTTACACGCTGTCGGAGGCAGTGGAGTTGCACGAGTCCGTTCCTCCGGATCGCTGGTGCATCACTCGTGCGGATTTGAAACACTTGCGTCAGGAGGTGCAAGAAGCAATCCGGAAAGGCGAGATTCGGCCACCAGATGACGGCAAAGACAATTTCGAGACCTCCGACAAGGTCTTCGGGCCGAGTGTCTACACGGTCAACACGCAACATATCATGCCTGTGACAGACCGTGTGGGCAAGGTGAGCTGGGCATTGATGATGCACCCGGACGGGTTGGAGTGTCACCTCTTCATCAGCCACGCCTGGCAGGAAGGTATCTTCGAGTTCATTTCGAAGCTTCTGCACTCCTGGCCGTCGACCGCGCTGCATGCGTGGTGCTGCATGTTGGCCAACCCTCAGAACCTGAACATCGGGGCCCTTCTGCAAGCTCCAAGCAGCTCACCTTTTGCCTTGGCTTTGCAGGCCTCCTCCTGTGTCCTTGTGTTACCCAACCGGCATTGTAGCATCTACACCAGGCCTGGAGGGGGGGAGAAAGCTGGGTGGAGCCAGCAGTCTGCTTGTCGCACCCCCTGAGCGACACAGGTTGTGGTGTGTGTACGAAGCCTACCGTGCCCATGAAGAGGGCAAGACGATCGTCATCGGACGCGCATCGAACAGATGCTCGCCCATAAACCTTATAACCCGCCCTAAACCCCAGGAAGACACGTCGACAACTGTCGATATGAGCCTTCATTCTCTGTTGCTTCTTTTAGGGTCAAGGAGTCTAGGGTAGGCCCTCTCTTCGGGTCTTTTAAGATTTTTTGCTCACCCTGTTGTGGTTATATATTCGGTTTAGAGGTTAGGACCGCTGTTCTAAAAGTCGACAGCTTTAAGTTATGAAAATACACAGGTTCTAAGCCGTTAAAACTGCTTTCTTCGACAGCGCCCCGAGGACGACAGCTCTTCCGAACCATGGTGGTGACGGCAATGCTAGGATTGTGTTCAAGGGCCTAAACCCCAAACCCTAAGCCCTAAATGCGTGAATTCAAGGACTTACGAACCAAATACATGCAAAGATTGTGAGGATGTTTTTTCAAGCCACCTGAGACTTAGCCAGATGATCACCAGATCCTGAAGTGCAGTTATTTTTATGCGCACAGGCTAATTGCAGGCTTCACACACTAAATCCTAAAGCCCTAAAACCCTGGAGCCCTAAACCCTAAAACCCTAAAACCCTAAACCCCTAAACCCTAGACCCTAAAATCCTAAACCCCTAAACCCTAAACCTTACATAGTGCAAGACGGGGTTCTCTGGCAGGAGGAGCTACGTGTGTAAGTATCTCCAGTACTGGGGTTTATTGGGGTCCAAAGGGTATATGGGGTGTAGGGTTTAAAGGGTATATGGGGCTTAGGGCTAAAAGGGTATATGGAGTTTAGGGTTTAGGGTTTAAAGGGTATATAGGGTTTAGGGTTTCAAGGGTATATAGGGTTCAGGGTTTAGAGCTTAAAGGGTATACAGGGTTTAGGGTTTAAAGGGTATATAGGGTTTAGGGTTTTTAGGGTACATAGGGCCGAGGGTTAGAAGGGTATCAAGGGTATATAGGGTTTAGGGTTTAGGGTTAGAAGGGTATAGGGATTCAATACAGTATAGGTACTTATGGGACCCTTTGGATTTGGTTGTCATTGCAAAACCAGCTTTCAGTCAAGTGGAGTTGCAGCGCGAATCGGCACGAACATTCATGTCGACAGTCCCGAATCGGTTGGCGGTCTAGTTCCAAAGAGAACGCAAGATTCCATGATATTTCCCCAGCTTTGCCAGGACTCTTGGGTATGGCCGTGGGTGCCTACATGAACAGCTTCCATATGCCAGATATGAACACCGTCCCTGTTTGCCTCGCCTTTGTATGCGTGTGTGCCAGCATCAGTCTGAACCAATACCAGTGCCGCATGATCTTGAACAGGTCAGGTGCCTTCATGTGTGGCTGTCTGGTCGTGCAGTGGCACCCAATCTGCAACGACAGCGTTGCTCAAGACTACGGAAGCATTGTTCAGCGCATTTGCTGGATCATTGGTCTGACACTCTTTCTATTCTTGGAGGTCGATCGGGAGAATGGCAGAGCACGAGAGCAGGAAGCAGCACAGCTCGGCTCTGGATTCCAGGGCAGCGTTATTCATGCAACTTGTTCCGTGGCCGAAGATGCGGCAAGAATCCATGAGGAGATAGGGGATAAGACTGCTGCCGTGGATTATGCGATCCACGTGCTGCTGGCTGCCGGGATGTCCTCTGAGACTCTCAGGGAGGTCGCGCGGGCTGGCGTAGACGTTTCTGGAGCAGGCCATGCTGAGATAGCTCTTCCAGCCTTTGTATTCGGGACAAGCCTCGTTGTGGTCACTCGAATCTTCTTTCTCGTCCGTTACCACCTTCATCCACCCTGGTACTTCTTGCTGGAGCTATGTGCATCGCTTTTTGCAAGGGCTGCTTTGCTCGTATGTATTTGTCGCAGCCCACGGGAAGAAAGATGCTTCATCTTGAAGTTGATGCTCGGATCTCCGATAGTATCATTTTGCTATGGGTTTAGGGTTTAGGGTTTAGGGTTATGTGGGTCTCTTTTTACCCAAACTGAAAAGCAGGAAAACGGGCACCGTAGTCCTTGATGGGTTATTGGGGCACTAAAACCCCGAAAAGCCCACCCTAAGCCCTAAGCCGTAAGATTGGACACTCTAGGACGACAAAGATGACGAGTTTCTTCCTCCTTACGTCGTGTCCCTTGGATTGTCAGTTTAGGGTTTAGGGTTTAGGGTTTACCGTTTAGGGTTTAGGGTTTAGGGTTTAGGCCCATTGTCAACCTGATGAGCCACCCAACACTTGGTTTAGAGCTTTTTGGCTTGTGCTTGAGTCGGACTTGGGTTTCCGATACTTAGAGGTTCATGGGTTTAGGGTTTAGGATTTAGGGGTTTAGGGGTTTAGGGTTTAGAGTTTAGGGTTTGGGTTTAGGGTTTAGGGTTCATGGGTAGATATAAGTGGAGTTATGGGGGTTCCTTTAAAGGGTTCTATAGCGTTTAAGGTGTAGGGCTCAGGGGTAGTTACGAGTGGAGTTATGGGGTTCCTTTAAGGGTTCCTTTAAAGGGTTCTATAGGGTTTAGGGTTTAGGGTTCCGGGGTAGTTATAAGTGGAGTTATAAGTCCCCTAATATGGGTTATAATTATAGTTACCGTACTTATAATCCCACCTATAACTACCCATGAACCCTAAACCCTAAACCCTATAGAAACCCTTAGAGGACCCTTAAAGGAACCCCACAACTCCACTTATAACTACCCATGAACCTCCAAGTGGAGTGCAGGAGATCCTCCACTCTGAAGTAGGGACCTGAACGCTTAGAATAGGGTTTAGGGTTTAGGGTTTAGGGTTTAGGGTCTAGGGACCTGAATACTTAGAATAGGGTTTTGGGGGTTTAGGGTTTAGGGCTTAGGGACCTGAATGCTTAGAATAGGGTTTTGGGGGTTTAGGGTTTAGGGTTTACGGACCTGAATACTTAGAATAGGGTTTTGGGGGGTATACCATACTAGAATAAGAAGAAGAAGGGGCCCCCAACATAGTATTGGTAATTATGTAGGCCTCTATTTTAGGGCTTAGGGACTCTAAACCCTAAACCCTAAACCCTAAACCCTCTAGGGTTTAGGGTCTAGGGTTCAGGGCTCAAGGTGTGGGGCTTCGGGTTTAGGGGGGAAGGCTTTAGCCTGGAGGGTTTAGGGTTTAGGGTTTAGGGTTTAGGGTTTGGGGTTTGGGGTTTAGGGTTTAGGGCTTAGGGCTTAGGGCTTAGGGCTTAGGGTTTAGGATTTAGGTCTGGAAATCTTGGAGCTCATGGCCACGAGCTTCAGGACCGGTGACAGCGCCCTTTTCTGGCTGGTGCTTAGTAGGGAATGGGGGGATGGATCCCTATGATAGTCCCTTAAGGTCCCTTCTAGTAGTCCCTATAACCCATTCCTCCATTCCCTACTAAGCACCAGTTTTCTGGCTTCCTTCTCAGCTTTTCTAGATCAACCCGGAGGACCCGAAGCCCTAAACCGTACAAACCCGAAACCACACCCTCCACAGAGCCCCTATGGCCCCAAAAGTTTAGGGTTTAGGGTTTAGGGGTTTAAGGGGGTTTTGGGCCCTATTTTGGTCTATACCTCAGGGCCTTCTTCGCTGGGACGTCTGAGCCGGCGGCAGAGGCGCCCGATCTGTGCCGCCTCCGCGCCGGACTCCGCCGCTGCTTCCAGGATCCCTGATGAGGCGTCCATGGTTAGGGTTTAGGGTTTAAGGTTTAGGGTTTAAGGTTTAGGGTTTAGGGTTTAGTGTTTTTTTTTCTGGAGGTTTTGAGGAGTTGTCTGGAGGTTTTGAAGAGTTGTGTCGGGGTTTTGGGGGGAATTGACAGCGTTTCATCGGATTTCATGGAAGGTTTCCAGTCCTTGTCATCTACCCTAAACCCTAAACCCTAAACCCTAAACCCTAAACCCTAAACCCTAAACCTCAGCTCTTTAGGGCCAGGAGCTGCAGGGCTTCTCTCGTCTTCAGGGCCTTGGGGCTGAGGGGCTCCGACACTTTGGTGCTTTGGGGTTTTCGGGATTTGGGGTTTAGGGTTTAGGAGGGTTTAGGGTTTAGGGCTCAGGGTTTAGGGTTTAGGGTTTAGGAGGGTTTAGGGTTTAGGGTTCAGGGTCTATTTTCGGGTTTATGCTTTGCGGATTTAGGGTATGGGACTGTACGGGCTTATGATACTAACCAAAACCTCTCAGTCTGGATCCGTGATCAAGGTCTGACCCCCCTACCCTAAACCCTAAACCCCCTTTCAGGTACACTCCCACAATCCCATGAACCGCTAGAGGGGCTGAAAAGAGAAGGACGGCGAGTTGTCAGTTCTTTTTGGGCCTGAGGCTGAGGGCCATTGGGGTTTGAGGTCTAGGGTTGAGGGTTTAGGGTTTAGGGTTTAGGGTTTAGGGTTTAGGGTTTAGGGTTTAGGGTTTAGGGTTTAGGGTTTAGGGTTTCTCAGCTTACTGCCCTAAACCCTGATCCTTAAACATAAACCCTAGCCCCTACTTCCCGGACTGGGCGCTTGCTGAGGGCCGCACGCATCAACGGCGGCGCCAGCAAGCATCGCACCAAGGAGGGCGTTTCCATGGCGAGTGCAGGGCTGATTCTAGCCCGGTAATAGAAGGCTCGGTTCCTGTCGGAGTTCCTGTAAAGGTTCCTTAAGGGTTGTTGCGAGGGTTCCTATAAGGGTTCAAACCCTAAACGCTAAACCCTAAACCCTAGACCCTAGACCCTAAACCCTAAACCCTAAACCTATAGGGTTGCTACACAGTTACTGCAGAGGCTGCACACGGGTCTTATACTACCCTCCCGAAGCCCCGGAACCTTAGCCTGGTTAGGGCTTTAAGGCTTTATAGGGTTTTGGGTTTTGCTTTTAGGCCGCCCTAAAGGATTTGGTTCTTAAGGCTTTAGGGTTTTGGGGGTATTGCTTTTAGGCCTTTAGGGTTTAGGATTTTGTTGTAGGGCCTTTAGGGCTTGGGGTTTTGCTTTTAGGCCTTTAGGGTTTAGGATTTTGTTGTTAGGGCCTTTAGGGCTTAGGGAGTTTAGGGTTTAGGGAGGTCTAAAGCATCAACGTTTCCAGCAATGCTACGCTGCGAGGACCCGGGCGTCATTGTTTGGCCTTCAACTTATGGCTTAGACCTTAGTACATTCGGGGTCTGGGGCTTCGGGTTAAGGGATTAAGGTCGTCTAGCATTGTTTGAAGAAGGCCTTCCCTACCTTTCGCAGTTGAGAACGTGTTGGGGGCTAACCCTCAAATCCCAAACCCTAAACCTTAGACACTAAACCCTAAACCCTAAACCCAAAACCCAAAACCCTAAACCCTACACCCCTAAACCCTAAACCCTAAACCCTAAACCCTAAACCCTAAACCCCCTCTAAACCTCGCACCAGAACCATAGACTCCACAGCTTTTGGCCAGATCGGTCGTCTCGAGCTCAGACGCACTTTGCATACTATGGGGAGCTCACATTGGGTAGTTGTCGAAATTATGGTCCCTTTGGGGGTACCCTAAATAATAGGTGCCGTATTATAAGAAGGACCCAACAAGGGACCATAATTTTGACAACCACCCACATACTTTCAGAAGCCTTGGGCAGCTAGGGGTTTTAAATTGGAGGTTTTCTGCCTGTCCATTCAAATTGTCCGCAACACGATGAGCTCCAGAAGTGCAGAAGAATCTGCCACCACGCGCTAAGCTGATGACAGTACGAGCGACTGAACAGAAGAGGGTGTAACAAGGGACTTGCGTGTAAAGAGGCCAGCCGTGCACGCTCCCTTCTCGCATGTGATGGCACAACTCCCAAAAACTCCTGAACCCTGAACCCAACCCTAAACCCTAAACCCTGTGCAAGCAGGGACCGTGAACATGTAAAGTGCCGGGAGCACAAGTCAGGATGCCCGTCTGCAAAGCGGCATCGTGGCATGCATCCGGCAAGGCAGAACATGCTGGCCCAAAGGGGGGGGGGGGGAACACATGAGGTCAAACCGGGAAGGATTTAGGGGTTTGGGTTCAGGCTGGTGGAAGCAGTCTCAAGCTGTTCCCCCCGAGCCAAGCGAATGAATTCGGTCCTATGTGCATTGGCGGGACGTGCCTTATGAAAAGTGGGGTCCCCCGTTGCGGGCCTGTCCAAAGGTTCCCTCGACTCCGGCACACTCCCCATGTGTTCTGGGACTCTCTTGTTCCCAGCTGGGAGATCTGACAGATGGTCTTGCATGCGAAGCCCCAGGTGAAAGCTGACGAACATCAATGTAAAACCCTAAACCGAGCCAAACTGCGGCTTCCCAAATGCAAGTCCATCATTGGGCCACGATTGCTATGTACATCCTGCAAAGGCGCAGCTGCCACGAGGAATGCAACCTTCGTCCTGCATGCCCAGAATGATGAGGCATTCCAGGCGTTGCGGATTTTGCAATCAACTACGCATACGATGAAAGCTCACACTGGGAGACGCAGATCTCTTGAAATCGCCCGATCGAGGGGTCTCCTTGGCGGAAGCTGCCGGGCATTTCTCTCGCAGCGCTCAGCTCAATGATATCAGCCGTGGCTCCAGTTACACCAGAAATAACACTCAAACTGACAACAGTGGCGAATCAACGATAACAAACAACCGATGATCACTAAGCAATAACCAACAACAACAACAAGACGAAGATGATGAACAAGAATCAGAACCCTAAACCCTAAACCCTAAATCCCAGCCCCTAAACCCCAAACCCTAAACCCGAAATCCCAGGCCGAAGGGCCGCTCGGAAGCTTCCAACCCTCAGCTTCCTGGCTCAGGCGGTTTAGGGTTTGGGGCTTGGGGCTTAGGGTTTAGGGTTTAGGGTTTAGGGTTTAGGGTTTGGGGTTTACGGTTTAGGGTTCAGGGTTTAGGGTTTAGGGGCTTCGAACCTAGGATGTGCTCGCCAGGGCGCTGTCGTGGCTAGAAGTCTGGCTTCCACCTGGCCCACGGTGTAGAGTTTGGGGTTCAGGGTTGAGGGTTTGGGGTTTAGGGTTCAGGATTCAGGGTTTAGGGTTTAGGGGTTTAGGTTTTAGGGTTTTAGGGTTTGGGACCTAGGGTTTAGGGTTTAGGGCTTTGGGTTTAAAGTTTCGGGTTCAAGGCCTGGGGTCGAGGACTCAGAGCTTTATGGCACAAGGATTAGTCCGCCTTCCAGCAGCAAGCCGTGGCCACATGTGGGGGTTTCCGAAGATAGGGGACCCTAATATAGCACAGTAAATAATAGGATCCCTATTATAAGGACCCCCAAAATAAGGTACCCTAATTTTCTGAAACTCCCATGTGGGTAGTTCTTTACATTAGGGTCCCTTTTACGGTCCTGTTTATAAGGGTGCCGTACTATAATGGGGACCTATTTCGGGACCCTTATTTAGAGAACTACCCATGTACATAAGGTCGTGGGTTCAGGGCCTGGGTTTAGGGCCCAAACACCCAAAGCCACTAAGCCGCTAAACCCCCAAGTACCCCTCAAGCGCAACATCAAACCAAGCCTATCTTCGGCCCCGACAGGTTCTCAGCTTAGCCGGGGCTCAGAAAAGCCAGTGATGCATGGCCGGTAACCGGCTTTCAGGGTCTCTTAAAGGATCAGGGCTTCAGGGTTTACGGTGGCGCCCGCTGTCTTCTGTACCTTTAGCTGAAAGCGGAACAGGACATTTCCGTTCGAAGCAAAGGAGCCGTGCTCGAAGCTCCTCCATGGCCTTGCACGCGGCCTGGGCGTAGACCCACGGACAGTTGAGGGCCCGGTAGTGATGCTACTATTTTAGATTGGTGTTATATATATATACACACAGATACATACATACATACATACATACATACATACATACATACAGACATACATACATACATACATACAGACATACATACATATGTAAGTTTGTATATACATATATATATATATATATATGTATATATACCTATATATATATATATATGCGTGTGTGTGTATGTTAGTTTGAATATAATATACATACATATGTATATAAATAAATATATATATATATATATATATATATATATTCATCTGTGTATTCGTTTACCTATATATATATATATATCATTACTTATCTAATTATTTACTTATTTGATGATATTTCTTTATCTATTTATGTCTATAGCTGTATCTTTTTATTTACTTATTTGTTTACGTATTTAGTTGTAGTGCATAGCGAAGCATAGATTTACATAGTACTACGTCTATTTTCCATGCTACTTTAGCTCCAGGATTTTTGGCTATGCCAGCAATAACTTGTAAAGCCCTGCAGAAACCATCGGCCCGACAAACGAAGTTGTCTAGGAAGCTGGGAAACAGTAGCTGAAATCATAAAAATAAGTGTTATTGTTCTTATTCATATCATTCCTATTATCACAGTTATAAGTACCACTGTAATGATTACTATTACTATCATTACTATCACGGTTCTTTACGATTACTACTGATACTATTCTACGACTACTATTGGTATTATTACTAAAAATATTACTATAAGCTTTACCATTACTGATACTGCTTGCGATTGTTATTACTTACTGTTAGTGTTACTATTGATGTTACTAATGCTATTGCTGCTACGATTGCTATTACGCTTAACTATTGCCATTACTATTACGAATACTATTACTATCACCATTACTATGACTATTGCTATTACTACTACTATCCCACTTATTACTACTATCGCCGGTACTGCTACTAGTACTATTATTGTTGGTTTTATTGTGTTCATTATTGTTTGTTTGTTCGTACTGCCTTTCATATGGTTTGGAAGACCCTGTTCGGACCGTGGGGTTTGGATGAAAGCTGAGCCGAAGAATAGAAGGACCTAAAGTAGCTAAACTAAGGCTTCGGGGTAGATTATATCTGCGATAAGGTAGAGACTTTGAAGAGAGATTCTTACTACTAATTATTCCGACCCCTCTATGCTATGTTGGAGCAGCTGCATCTGAAAAAGCCGGATCCGGCCAAGGCGCCAGGATGGCGAAGAAACAAACCGAAGCAAAGAGCGATGCACCAGACATCTGTCCCTGAGGTGCGCCGTTGAAAAGAAAACCCATCGATTTGATTAGGCTTTAGTGTGTAGGTCTTGGGGGTGTCAAGTTGAGGATACTGCCAACAGAGCTCTGCCTGCTTCCGAGGCTTCCTACGAACATCCTGAAAGAGGTGGGCTCACAAGGTATCATCCCCAATTCTCCACCAATGCGTCGAGGATAGTAAAGTCATCCTTTACCAACCCTCTACATACATTTCAGACCCTGAATCCACGAGAGTCCTTGCTGTAGGAGTCGTAAAACAGGCCCGTCATGGCTAGCAGGTGCCCTGTCACGATGGTCTTGCCCATCTTCGTCCTTTCTGGCCATGAACCCAAGGAATGAACCCTACCTTAAGAACCCAAAACCCACTTTTTTGTAGGTTCTTATTATAAACCCTAATATGGGATTTATAGGGACCCGACAAAAAAGTAGGTTTTGGGTTCTTGAGGTAAACCCTAAACCCTAAACCGTCTTGCACGCCAACCTCAAGCTGCTGCACCCGTGGAGCCCAGCTTGCTGGGGTTCGGGCCCAGATTCATCGAGAGTGCCCCGCTCTTCACACAGGGTTTAGGGTTTAGGGTTTAGGGATTAAAGTTTAAGGTTTAGGGTTTAATTTTGAGGGTTCCCAACCAGCCGGAATACCGAAGCCCAACCTCCTCGGGACAGAAACCCCAAAATCCCCTGCCCCAACCCCCCCGGTCCCGTTCACGAAGAGCTTGCTCACCAGGCAGTGGCCCAAGGCCTAGGCCAGGAAAGTTACGGATCAAAGCACGTGGCTTCCAGGAAGTTCCGAGGAATAATGTAGGGACCTTAATAATTAGAATAGGGTTTTGGGGGTTCCTTATCATAATTATAGTATACTATACCCCCAAACCCTATTCTCATTATTAATATTAGTTCACTTCAGCCATGGTCGCGATAGCATCTCACGTCTGACAGAATGAAAAGAAAGACGACGGAAGTACTGCCCCGACAGGCTTATTGTTGCTCGTGCTAGCAGCATTACGAATATTTTACTATTATGGTATGTATTGTTATTACTATGCATATTAGTAGCATTTAATATTACCATTGCTACTACCACTATTACTAGTCCTAGTCCTGGTGCTAGTACTAGTCCTGGTACTAGTACTACTACTAATTATATTCTTAGTGTAGTAGTAGTAGTAGTAGTAGTAGTAGTCGTAGTAGTAGTAGTAGTAGTAGTAGTAGTAGTAGTGGCAGTGGTGGTAGTACTGGCAGTATTTAGTTTCACCATTATCACTATAATTGCTATTATTGGAGCCTTGCCTATGAACAGCTGGCGTTCTTGCAGCCGGGCTTCGCAGAAGCAAACCATGTCGCGGTGCTTCTAGCATTAGCAAAATCAACACGGGACCTTCAAGAACGCATGCGTCGAAAGGGCTGCGGCCTTCAAGATCCTGAACCCCTAAACCCTAAACCCTGAATCCTAAACCTAAACCCTAAACCTAAACCCTAAGCCCTAAACCCACAACTCTAAACCGCGACAGCCAAAAGGTCGCCCCAAGAGCAGCTTGAGCTTGAGCTCCGGTATGCAGTGGCCTTTCGGCTTCGAAGCTCCGAGAGAGAAACCCTAAACCCTAAACCCTAAACCCTAAACCCCTGAAGTCCGAAACCACTCCGGTGAGATCCCCGAGCCCTCAACACGAAACCTCGAACCCTAAAAGCCTAAACCCTAGACCCTAAACTGTTGAAATCCTGAAATCCTAAATAACACTCTAACGGAAGCCCTAGACCCCCTGAAACCCTGAAACCCTGAAAAACTGAACCCTAAACCCTGAACCCTAAACCCTAAACCCTAAGCCCTAAACCCTTAAACCCTAAAACCCTAAAACCCTAAACCCTAAAACCCTAAAACTCTGAAACCCTAAACCCTGAAATCCTCAAACACTCCCGGGCCCCGACAAGGATCAGGGCGATGGCCGTCGGGGGATCGAAGGCCTGGGCCAGGCTGGCGGCGTTGAGCCACCACCTCGGCACGGTTTGGGGTTTAGGGGGTTTATAGGGTTTAGGGGTTTGGGGTTTAGGGTTTAGGCTTTAGGGCTTAGGGTTTAAAGTTTAGGGCTTAGGGTGTAAAGCTTAGGGTTTAGGGCTTAGGGACTCTCACGTCTCGGTGTTCCTTTAGAAGTTCCCTGAAAGGCTTTTCTTTTACTTGGTAGACTTCTCGGCTTGTGCCTTAAAGGCTCAGGGTTTAGGGTTTGGAGGTCTGAAGGTTTAGGGCTTTAGGGTTTTTTCAGGGGTTGCTCTGAGAGTTCGTAGAAGGGTTGTTGTATGGGCTACAGTTTACAGGGGTTCCTTCGTCACGCTGTCGCACCCCGCCTCCACCCACAAAGCGGTAACATGAGGATCCGAAACTCCGCCGAAAACAGCAAGAGTCATGCTAACAATGCTAATCATGGTAGGAAAAAGCCTGTAGTAATAAAAACGGTAGCACTAATCATAAGAACGGTACAAAATGATACAAACAACAGCAATAGTAGTAATAATAGCAACAACAGTAGTAGTTATGAGGGTGATAATATTAATAATGCTTCCAAGGCACGTGTGCAGGAAGCAAGCTGCGACCATTCCTTCCAGAGGGACTCTGAAGGGGTGAATTCTTGGTCTTTCGGGATTCAAAGTCTTGCAATCTTGGCTCCCGGGATTCGGTAAACCTTGCAAGGACAGACGCACGATGTTCGCACCTTGCGATGGTGTTCGTGGGTGGAAAGAAGCATCAGCACTATCAGTCCGACTGCCACTCAGATCCCGCAAACGTCCCACCTGACAGTGCACTCAGGGTGCAGAGCCCGCGCGTTGCACCGCCTCGCAGCACCTCCCCCAAGACATTCAAGACCTTCCGAGAGACGTGGGGGGATCGTGCGATGGGCACCTGTGAGGGTCAAGGGTTGAGCTGATGCTTGGCGAGCCTGGGAGTTTCCGAAAATAGGGGACCCTAATATAGTACCCTAAATAATAGGATCCTTATTCTAAGGACCCCAAAATAAGGTACCCCAATTTTCGGAAACCCCCTGGTGGCTATGGACAGGACTGCAACGCACATTAGCACGGCTTGCGGCTCCTGACTTTAGCGAAACATGGCTGCATAGTCTCTGAACTGGCAGTCAGCTTCTGGCCAGAAGCATGTTTACTTCCGGACTGCTTGGTTAGCAGGATTTTTTGAAGCGGATGATAGTGCTCAAATTTCAATAGTAAAGAATTCTCGGCGCACAGCCGAGATTGAGAGGTGACCGTCTACATGGGGATCAGGCCTTGGAAGCCATCCACATCTGCGCGAAGCCACCCATCAAGACGGTGGCAGTGCTGCCGACAGCGGCACGCAAAACATTAAAGTCTGCCACTTTCTCAAGGAAGCTCAGGATGCGGACTGCATCTTCACCTCACTTTAATGCAGGGGCCTTAATAATTAGAATAGGGTCTTGGGGTATATTATATACTATAATTATAATGGCCTCTAAACCCTGGAGAACTCCTTCCTCAAATCATAGAAACTCGGTTCTAAATCATAAGGAATTGCTCCTGTTGGTCAGAGACCCGCAACTGCTCACTCACAAGGGACACCTTTCCTGCTGTCTCTGACGTTAATGTAAGGGCCTTAATACTTAGAATAGGGATCTTCAGGTATTTGATAGACTATAATTACAATAAGGAATTACAATAAGGAACCCCCGAAATAGTATAGGTAGTCATTTAGGCCCCTACATGACTGCCCTGTTCTACTTCAGATCCAGGCCCAGGGGCGGGTCCACCACCAGGAAACGGACTCCTCCTCTGCAATCACAAAGTAGACGTAGGCCAGCCCACATGGAACCGTGATGGCACTCCAAATGTGCGGCGTGATGCTGACGAAAAAGGCTGCAAACCACCCAAAGCCGGCCGCCTCTGAATCGAAAAGCATCCAAAACTTCTATGGAACCCTAAACCCTACACCGTTAACTAGCTGCAGCAAACTTAACACCTCTCAATGCGGAACTTACACCTTGGGTCTGTTCAGGGTCTCTTGGTTTAGGGCTTAGGGTTTCGGGTACCCTAAACCCTAAACCCTAAACCCTAAACCCTAAACCCTAAACCCCAAACCCTAAACCCTAAACCCTCAAACCGGCCCCTTGGCGCCTCGAGCCTGGATCCCCAGGCTTTCAGAATCCGGCTCTGGGCGGGGTAACGAGACACACAGTACACACACACACAAACACACATATACATATACTAATATAAACATAAATATGCAAGTACATATACATATGCATATGCATATGCATATACATATGCATATGCATCTACGTATACATATATATATATATATATACATACATACATACATACATACATACATACATACATACATACATACATGTACATGTACATGTACATATACACGCACACATACATATACAGCTATACATATACAAATGCATTTTCATATACATATACATCTACACACACACACACATTCCCCTTTTTGCATATATGTACAAGTATGTGTATGTAGGTGCATATGCTTCGTGTGCACATGTATGTAAGCAAGCATCTGCGCGTACGTACGGTTGATGATATGAATCCTGCAATACCCATAATATGGAATATACCATAATTCCTATGCTTGAGGGTCCTTAAGGTAATGCAGGAATACCCCATAAATCCTATAGCTTAGGGTCCTTACTGTAATGTATTGCAGGATTTATATCATCAAGAGTACCCAGAGACTCCAAAACCCCTTAATTAAGGAATATACCTTAAATTATAATAGAATCCCTAATATGGGTATGTCTATCAACGTAGGCATCAGAGGGATGCTCCTGGCAGAACTCGGCGAGGCTCCCGTGTCTTTACGTTTAGGGTTTAGGGTTTAGGGGTTTCGCTACATTCAAAGTTGTGTAATGTAGGGGCCTTAATAATTAGAATAGGGTTCCTTTAAAGGGTTCCTTAAAAGGGATACAAAAAGGGTTACTGTAAGTGAGGGTTACTATAAGGGTTTAGGGTATAGGGGCCTTAATACTCAGAACAGGGTTTTGGGGCCCAATATACTATAACTACAACAAGGAACCCGAAAAGTAGTAGAGGTAATTAGTTAGGCCCCTAGATTACACCTAAACCCTAAACCCTGAACCCTAAACCCTAAACCCTAAACCCAAAATAACATATCGGTGCCGGGTGGCCAAAGGGTAGGCCAGCTTCATCGGTGGCTTCATCGGTGTCCTTCGAGGGTGTAGGCTCGTTCAAGGATCAAGGTTTAGGGTTTAGGGTTTAGGGTTTAGGAACCTGGTTTCTGCCGGGGTCATCATATTGTGAGTGATGTGCTCCGACTAGTCGAGGCAGCCAACTGTCCCTAGCTCTATGCTGACACTTGCTACGAACTTCACTACTTGGAGGTTCATGGGTAGTTATACGTGGAGCTATAAGTCCCTTAATATGGGTTATAATTGTAGTTACCCTACTTATAACCCCACTTAAAACTACCCATGAACCTCCAAGTAGCAAGAGAAGCAGAAGGCTGGTTGGCATGTGCCGGCCCGAAAATGCCGATACACCCCACACGCCGAAACGGGCACCGCAAGAGTCCCACCACGCAGCCGCGCGTGCGGCCACAAAGCTCGCTATGGCTCAGTGTGTAGAAATACAACTTGTCCGAAAGTGCAGCCTCGAAACCAGGGCAAGTGCCCGCAATAAAGCAACATCCTCGAAGCCACTCTACACGAAAGTCGCCATCCCAGCAATTGCCCTTGCAACTGCTGCTAGAAACTAGTGCCGATCCTGCACTTACGAGACAGCACGTATTGGACGAGGGACCTGAAGGTGGGGTGGACCTCAAGGAAACCTCCTAATATACTACAGTGAACTGGTAGATGACGTCTACCGTAAGCTCCACAGACTTAGCTTTCGAGACTACAAGCATTAAACTGAACATCCCGCACCCTACGCCAGAAAGCCCTTGCATCGGGTCACAGGCCTAAACCCTAAACCCTAAACCCTAAAACCCTAAACCCTAAACCCTAAACCCTAAACCCTAGACCCTAAACCCTAAACCCTAAACCCTAAACTCCTAAGCCAGGATCCTCACGAGCCCTGAACACGACATGTGAAGCGAGCGGCCGCTGAATTGCTTTGGGGTTTTGGCTTTGGGCTTGGGGCTTAATTTAGGGTTTAGGGTTTAGGGTTTAGGGTTTAGGGTTTAGGGTTTAGGGTTTAGGGTTTAGGATTCAGGGTCTGCGACAAGGCCTAGGGATAGTAATAAGGGTTACTGTGCAGAAAGCCTAGCTGCTACATCCCCGCCGATACTACCAGTCAGCATCCGACTGAAAAGCTCACGGGGCTGCAAATCCCATGTGTGGTACATAGACCCCAACTTGCAAGCGACTTTCTCATTCCCACGATCCTTAAAGCGAAGCAGCGTTTGCACTACCCGTATCCCCAGAATGACACCTGAACTCATACACCCGCCGATATCCGTGCGGAGCGCTCTGAAATGCCCTCACCCACATCCCCACGTAAACCCCATCACAACCCTTCAAAAAACCCTTACCATCACTTCACTATATCTCCTCTAAACCTCACAGCAAAACCCTTCCTTCAAGTCTTCGAAGCTCGGAGGCCCGGACCCGGCTCTAGATCCGGTTTAGGAGTCCAGAGCTTATAGGGTTTAGGGTTTAGGACTGAGGGGCTTGCAAGTTTAGTCCCTTAAAAGGGTTCCTATACGGGTTACTATAAGGGCTACTACAAGGGTTTAGGGTTTAGGGGCCTTAACAACTAGAATAGGGTCTTGGGGAGTTGTGAGTAAAGTAAATTCTCGAGCCTTCCTACAAGAGAAGAAATTCTGAGGCTGAGGATTGCCAGCGGCTGCCTGTTCCTGCATCCACCAGCGGGCTACGCCTATGCAAGAGACATGGCAGATCGAAGACTGGTCAAAAGGGTTTAGGGTTTAGGGTTTAGGGTTTAGGGTTTAGGGTTCAGGGGTTTAGGGGTTTAGGGGTTTGGGTTTAGGGGTTTAGGGGTTTAGGGTTTAGGGTTTAGGGTTTAGGAATAAGGCTTTGGCGTCAGGAACATTTCTCGGCTCTACTTGGAGGTTCATGGGCAGTTCTAAGTGGAGTTATACGTCCCCTAATATGTGTGATAATTATAGTTGGCCTACTTATCACTACCCATGAACCTCCAAGTACCAAGGATTCCAAGGCCATGCAAACCAGAAGCCAAGATAATGTCCGGGTCCTCTTCGGCGCCGTGGACAGCATCAGCGCAACCATGGCAGTAATGGCGCAGGCTGCCCAGCCAACCACCTCCCTGTCCACACTGCACTTGGAGGGTCATGGGCAGTTATAAGTGGGGTTATAAGCAGGGTAACTACTTATAACTTCACTTATAACTACCTGCAAACCCTGAACCCTAAACCCTATAGAACCCTTTAAAGGAACCCTTAAAGGAACCCCATAACTCCGCCCATGACCATCTAAGCAATCATCTTCAGGCTTCATCGTTTTGGGGGCATGGCCGCGGGTTGAGCGACTCTTCATCTTGTTGACTTCGGACATGCTTCGTCCGAGTACTGGTCGTAGCAGTAGTAATCGTCGTCGTAGTAGTGGTAGTAGTAGTAGTAGTAGTAGTAGTAGTAGTTTCTTCCGCGTCGAGTTTGCAACCTCGAACTAGGTCGTTTGGAGGAAATTCCGTGTTGCGACGGAGGCTCCGAAGGGTGGGCGAGCAGGCCTCAAACAGGCACGATGCCAGGAAACGCCCGTGCAATCCACCACACGCAATTCTGGGCACGCTGCAAAGTTAGAACCTGGATCGAGAAGATCTACCCGCCCGGAGAGTTGTGAAATGTTGAGCCAACGATCTCGCGAAATCCTGAACCACCAGCCGTAAACAAGCTGAGACGCACGATCGTCTTGAACAGAAGCTTCACCACATACACAAGCAGGATAGGTTGGGTCGCGCCAGCCACGAAGCAGATGGCATAAAGAACCAGCCTAGACTCTACGGGCTGCGTGGGCGGATGCGCAGCATCATGTCACAGGTGCTTTCCGCATCCATGCGGCTGCCAGGAGTTAAAGGGCGTTGGATTTAGGATTCCCCAAAGCAACCAAGTACCATCGAGCTTAAGCCGCCTCAGCCCCAACCCCCTAAACCTTAAACCCTCTAACCCCGAGACCCGAAGCTAAGCGTTATGTTCGTAAACTGACCATGGTCGAAATGTGTCATCTTCATACCAGAATAGCAATAAAACCATGACGGTAAGCATTCAACAACACCCTCATAATCATCACCATAGAAAGAATCTACCCTGAACCCTAAACCCTG
>CAJNDV010036660.1:0-18153 GCA_905221635.1 Symbiodinium sp. CCMP2456 | reverse complement strand
GGGAGGGAGGGAGGGAGGGAGGAGGTCAGAGCATCATGGGCCCCTTTGCGATGTGTCTGGGTCTGTTCAAGACGGCTCTGTACTGCTGTGGGCAAATTACAGCCCCAGCCCGATTTCTGCACGGTCTGCGATCACAAAACGTTCGTTGTTGAGCAAAGTACTGCTGGGATGACTGCCAGCTGCAACCTCCAGCACACCGAAGTACTGAGACAATTGATCAATGTCAGGCAACACAGAGAATGCCACCGACTGCAATGACACTAATGAACATAATTCAACTTTTTCAGTTTGCCAATGAAGCTTGTACATATTAGGCCCGTCCCAGAACGAAGCCATTCCAACCAGTACCCCGACCTCACCTGGAGGTTGCCTTCGGCCCGAGATGTGTAGCCTTGTACCTTCGAGCATTCCACATATCAACTTAACAAAACTGCTGCTGTTGCAATGTTAACTCTTGGAAATGCTTGGACATTCTGAGTGCTACACTTTTCACCAACCTGCAAGTTGCAGCCGGATGCTGTCGCACAGATCACGCTTGACGTTTACATCGGGCTGCACCATGCTCAAGCCTTTTCGCCGACCAGAGATTTATTGCATCCAAGCGACACAATATCTGAATAAACCCAGCCACCACAATGAAAGAATGGACATAATGGCACCTATGTTTTCAAAAGCACGAAGCAGCATTGCCGTTCCAAAGAAGGACGCCAAGGGCGCTGCAGCTAAGAGCGATGGCTATGGAGCTGTGAAGCGCCGGCTCATAGGCTGGACGCGACATGTTGAAAACACCTGTCACTCTGAGTCACTCCGGCACGATCCGAGCCACCTAGCTTCTGAGACTGCCGCCACTTTCCCGAGGAAAGATTTCCAGCAGCTGCCAAACAAGAAGAATGCTGAGCCTCAACTCCAGCCCTGTCCGAAACATGAGATGATGAAAATCATTCTAAAGTGTAATCGCATGGCAGAGTTTAGGACACCGTGACACCACACCGGCGGGCAAACGCCAAATGCGGACCAGCGACACGAAGGTTGTGCTCAAAGGATTCAACACGAGAATAGCGATGCGCTCAGCCGGAAGATCCCACGGTGCAAACCGCGCAACTGGCAAAGCACCACCTTGCACTTTGCCATGTGCCACAAGCATCTACATGCTGCAATCCGTCGGACAAGACCAAGAGTTGTTGGTTACGTGCCATGTCACCATGGAGAAACTCCCGCCCAGGATCTCCAAACATCGTAGTATAACGTACGCCAACGATGTCCGACAGATCTGAGGTATCGGCGTAAGAGCTATCATTCTGTCGAGAAACAAACATGCACGTGCAACATAACAGCCAATCACGAGGTGCTGCTAAGCAGCTCCAACAGCCTCCCCAATGCCAAGATTGGCCCGATGCTTGTGGAAGATCCTGGTCGTCATCGCCGGGCCTTACTATTCGGTCTCACAGTGGAAGTATTTATATAGCTTTTTCTGTTGCTCTCAGCTGGCTCAGATGCATGACGGAAGCTACCCGATCAGGGCGCCCTTTCGGACTATGCCCACTCGTACTTCCGATAACCTCTACAATACCTTTCCACCAATGGATGCCACTGATCACCCCCTTCTCGCAGATATTTGAGCAGAGCTCAGAAACGGGGGAAAGGAAAAACGACAATGCCAAACGATGGGTGCACGCACGAATTTGGACATCCAACTGCAAAAATCGTGTCCCTAGTCATGCCATAGTTACCCACGGCATGCACCACAAGCTCATGGCCCACACACGTAATCTCAATGCTCTAAGTCTATGCACCCTTAGTTGCAAACACAGAGCATGACAACACACTGGGACTGGACCTGGCCCGGGGCACCGAGGAGAAAGAGGGCGACACCGAGCACATCAATGCAATGGCGAAGCTCAAGATCAAGGCAGGGCCAAGTGCGCTGCGGCAGGAAGTAATCGAGAAGAGCAAAGGATGAGGATGTGCGCTAGGAATCCCAAGGATGCGAAGGTCATCTGTCCGGACTCCTTGCGAGCTATTTTCTAGATGCATTGAAAACGGAAGAAAGGATACGACTCTGCGTTCGAGGCCGAATGACGCTTACTGGTTCAGTGGTTGCATGGTCCCTGCGCCGTCCGATCGGAATTGAACCTGGTGTCTGCCTTGGCTGTGCTGATCAAGGGATAGGTGGTCATTGCATCGTGTTCCCGTCTTCCAGAACGGATGCAACGTTGCAAGGGGCCAGCCAGTACAACCCCACGAGGTCCCGCTCCCCAGAGCCACACCGCTAGAGGCAGAGAAGCAAGATGGGGTGCGGTCCCCTGCACCGGAGAAGCGAAGTAGGAAGCAAGGCTGAGCCGGCATGCCAGGGGAGGGGCAGGTGGCTGGGAGCCTTTATATCCTCCTGGCTTTGGAGAGGCAGGGTGCCAGGCACGGCACAGCATGTTTGGGGCGGCAGCTGCAATGAACTGTCCCAGCTATGCGAGTGTGGGCAAGCATGTGAGGCGTCTCAGCACAGTGTGCCTCAATGTGCTAGAGCCACGCATTTTGCGATCAGGACGATCGATCTCAATTCTGATGATCCCGCAATCTCGCTGGGGAGAGCCGTTGTGCCCGACACGCCGGTTAGCACCCAGGGCAGAACACTGGAGCTTGTTTACAGGAAACATCAGTAAACCTTCGGTTGACTGGCACTTGCTGCCCCGCTGTCAGGGATGATTTGATGTTCGGGTAAGGTGCCACATTTTCTCCACTTTCTCTCGCAACTTCCTGCCTACCCGGCCGAAGCTTCGTCATCCTCCATTGCTGTCGTAACCGCCCCGAACTCGTGCAGGCCCCCAGTCGTAATCAACGTCCTGGATGCGGATCGAGTAAACTCACGGCTCGGTTGCCAATGTCAAGCCCAACTTCCTTCTGCAGACGGTCGGCTAGAAAATGCCAAAAGAACACTTCGTTCAGTTTCGGAGGGCTTAAGTGGCAATGTTGTCCTGATTGTGGCCAAAGAGTATTTGTCTTGCATCCGTTGGCTTGTTCTGGGCGTCCCGGTTCAAAAACTTGTCGTGACTCGGCGGGCCTCTGAGCTAGGGTGCCCGCGGCCGCAGCGAAGTCGCGCCTGGGACCCATTCTTCAGTGTATATTTGGATCGCGAAAGTCTGCAAGCATGAGCGGACAGATGGCCAACTGTAAACTTGGCAACCGCAACAATTTCTGTATCGCGCATAAAATGGTCAACACACGGCCCCTCAGCGGGAGGGCCGCCGCACGAACTGGATGACACTGCTGCGCCTAAAACAAAGTAGTTGATGCTGGTGCCTTGCGTGCTCCATTCATGATGCAACGCCTTCGAGGAATGTGGCGGTCCTAAAGCCCCACAGATGCAGAGTCCAGCCATGTCCAGCAGCAAACGGTCTTGCGCCGCAAGCTTTAAAACTGCAAGAAACCAACGACGAAGTACACACAATACCTTCAAGTTGCAGCAAACAAAAAACCAGCTGTTTCTTGCTGAGCCGAAGATCTCCACATGCCGCCACCACATAAGCAAACCAGCTTGACCATCAATAGCAGCACTTTCAGTGATCACCTGCAAGTTCTGATGTCCACGCGGCATTCATCAAGCAGGGGGTGGATTTTACAACTTGGGTCCAGTGACACGTCCAGGCCACCTGTAGTCACCTTAGATCATGCTGAACCCTAACAGCTTGCCTCCTGCAGGCTAACAGCAACATGTTGGCGAGTTGCTGTAGCTCAGGGTCAGTGGCACTCCATCTCGCAAGGGAGGGGGGCGAGGAACATGCAGTCCTGCATCAATAATACTATGTCAGGTCGTTGAACTGCTCCCTTTCGTGTAGCCTTTCCGACCGGTGCCTTGAATATCCTCAGAGGCCAGCCGCGGCCCGGGCGGTGACCTTCGATCCGTGCTTTTTGAGCAAACAAATCCCGAGGTCTCACAACTTGAAGCTTGACAATGAGGACGGTGCAGTTCTACTGCTGCAGCTGCTGACAGGTCCATGGCGAACAAGTCTTCACGGAGTCATCCGCCAACCGCTTTGCGATCTTGGAAGCTCCATGCCCTACAAGCCTACTTGCCCTCTACTACCGTTGAGAGAGAAACGGTCCGATGTCATGGCCCACAGTCACACGTTCACATCAACAAACAAACATAGCGCCAAAGGCCGTAGCTTGGGAAAGGAGGAGCAAAGAGAAGTGCATAGGGATCCTGAACCTGTGCCGGGGCACTGGGTATCCAGGCAACCGAAACATTAACGAAATTCATTGTTGATACGTACTCTGTCCTTGATTTCAGATTGCATGAGATCATCCAGCAGCAACAGAGCGAGCTCCCACTGCGCGCAGCGCTCGCAAGCGTGCACCGCTGCTGAATAGGCCACTCCGTTGGACAAACGATCCTCGTGCATCAGTCGGAGACACGCGATGGCTGCTTCCCACTGCATGCCCTTCTCACATGCGTTGATAACTGCACCAAAACCGATCGAATCTGGGTGTGACCCGCTGCTGCAGCTGGTGCTATGGACTGTTAAGGCATGCTCCCACGTCTTCTCGCATGCAGTCACTGCCGAATTGTACGTGAGAAGGTCAGGCTGCACGGTTGCAGTTTGTGCGTGCAAAAGCAGGAGAAGCCCACGGGGCCACCCGTCCAATTCGAGTGCGCTGATGACAATATTCCAAGGAACAATGTCCAGCTGAAGTCCGACCATGAGAGAGCATGCCAACAGACTAATTGCCTGTCTCCACGCCTGCTGCTTCCGGCAGCCAGCTAGGTTGCCATTGCAAGTTGCTGCATCATGCTGTAGACGCGCAGTTTGCATGGCCCGCTGCATCTCGAAGGCACGTCTCCAGTTACCTCTGAAACAAGGCAGGACAGAATTGAAAAGCACCGTGTCGGGCCGAAGCTTTGCAATGCTCGTGGATGATTGAAGAGTCTGCAAAGCCTTTGTCCACTCTTCGGCCCGCGAACAGCAGCTCACGGCCAGGCTGCATGTGACTGCATCAAGCTTGCCAAGAAAGCGAATCTCACTCAGTGTTCGTAGCACACTTTGCCAGCGGAGAGATCGGGCGGCTGCGCTGAGGCCAATCTTCAAGTCAGGAGCAGCTTGCAATTCAGCCATGCTCTTCCTCCCATCGCGAACAGTCGCTCCACAGCTTTGGCCCAATGGTGCCGGCAGGTTGTACAAAGTGCTCGCTCTCCATGACAGAGCACTGACATCGCAGCTGGAGCCAAGCAGTTCGCAGTCGCACAGACGGATACGAGTTTGGCCCTGCCAAAGATCTAGATGTGCCCAAAAAAAGTCTCCGCTTTTGACCCTGTAAGCTCTAGCTCGTATGCCGCAGAGAAGTCTTAGACATCCGGGCACACACGCATCCTCGCATCCTACTGAGTGAGACGAAAACGTCTTTCCACAAGATTGCACTCCAGAGTGTAGGAAAGCCCGAACTGAATACACACACAGTGCAATGGTCCAGCCACTGTTCCACAGACAGAGCCAAGCTCGTGGGACTTCCAGCACAAATGCTTCTCACTCCATCACACTAAGTCATCTTTCCAGGGTCGGAAAAGGAAGAGGAGACAGACGGACAGTAAGAGGGAGAGGTGCCGAAAAAGAGAAAGAAAGGCAGCCAGCCATGCAGGATCATGCAGGCAGGAGGAGAGGAGAGCGAGAGAGAGAGAGAGAGTTTGCCACAACAGCATCACGTCGCTGCGTGGCTGGCCTGGAAGGAACTATGTCTTAGATCCCGTCAAGATCAATCTGGCCTAGACCTAGGCTCTGCACAGGCCTGCTGTTTAGACAGGTCGAGGCCATGGATTCAGTTGGTAGACCAATCTTCCCAGCGCAGGTCCTGCGCGTTTCGACCCGTCAAGATCTCCAGCACTCTCGAAGAGTGCGCGTTTGACTTTAGACAAAGTTCAACGCAGCGGCGATCTCGGGCCCAAGCTTTGGCATGAGAGGCAGACCAGACGGAGTGTCACAGGAAGGCCTAGTAGGGCCTAGTATGCTGAAGGATGGTCAGAGCCCCCAACTGAGACCTGGCCCAACCTTTGATCAAACCGTCACCCCGGATCCTCGGATAATTTGTTTGCCTCAAGTCAACCACGACTCCTGCAGCAAGAACTCCCGCTGCTTCCGAAACCAATTTCGGCGCTGTTGAGCACGTCTTTCCAGAATCTGAGAAGCGAAATCTAAAGCGCAAGAGTGCGTGGCTCGGCATCAAAGCAGCTTGCCTTCACAAGGGACTGTTCCATGTCAGGGTTCCATTCCTCAAGAAGCAGGCGGCAAAAAATCAAATCGCTTCAAGCATCTTCCGGCAAGGCAATATCGGTAAGCATGATGCCGAATGTCTGATTTCCAATCGCTTGAATGTCTCATTTGCCAGTCCCTGCGAGTCACTAGGTCAGATGCGACACCCTGTTGAAGCTTTGTTGAAGGTCGCGCCAGCTTTCCTTGCACAATGCAGTTGATAAATGACTCTCATTTGGACTCCGGGACTATTCTGGGCTGCACGCCTCCGCCGGCCACCACAGCCTACTTTGACTCAAAGGCATTTCAGTTTTCCAGCTCAAAACTACTCCAGACTGCTAGTGCGCCTGAAGGGCAATCAGCTCTAAGCTTTCAGACACGATGGCTTCTCGCAGCCTGGCAGCGGTGCCAACGGAGCAAAGCCGACTTCCGTTGTAACACGTAGCATGCGGTTCCTTTGCCCTGCCGCGTGGTCACATAGCGACGCCGAGATAGACTCTGCCTCGCACTTTCGTCGCATCGCTCGGAACATTCCGCGTGATCACAGCCTGGCGCAAGTGAAGAAGACGACGCTGATGCCTTGTCGCAAAAAGGCAAGAGTGAGGGGACTGACACGAGGTTCTGTCAGATCCTGTGTTGCATGTCTCGTCTTGCGCAACAATCAATGCCTGTTCCAGTCATGTAGTTCATGAATCTCCAGAATCAGACCTCGCAAGTGAAGCCAATCTTCTGCGAAGCCACCATACTAGATTTGCTGTGCCTTTTGCGAGATTGAGGACAGCACGTGCCCGAGG
The DNA here is from genome assembly GCA_905221635.1 of Symbiodinium sp. CCMP2456. Lineage (NCBI taxonomy): Eukaryota > Dinophyceae > Suessiales > Symbiodiniaceae > Symbiodinium > Symbiodinium sp. CCMP2456. Next base: position 11,123 of record CAJNDV010036660.1, on the reverse strand, counting down.
CTGCAGAACGAAGGGTTCACAATTTGTGGATGCAAGCGTCAAGTACGCCTGCAGCCCAATACATTGGCAAAGGATCCGGCGTACGTGGGCGACATTGGCATTGTGTCAAGCCCGGCCTGACGAGCTCCACCCTCGCGGAGCTGTTCCAGAAGTCCAACTACTCCTGGTCGGCTTGTGACCTGGGCTCTCTCGGTCAGTCAAGTTCTCATGTTTAGGTGGTCTTGCAAAAGCGGATCTGCTTTGCAAGGAAGACTTCTCGTGTTGCGCAACACAAGACCTGACCAGACGGGCATCTAGTTGCAACAAATTCGGCTGGGCGATCTTTCCGAACATCTGGCAGATAGCCTTAAATATGTTCAGCATCGGACTCAAAGCTTCCAAACACTCTGCTAAATTCCACCACCCGCACCGATCCGATTTTGAGACCTTCCGGCCACACAGCAGGCCAGCAGTTTAAATGACTCTAAACAAAAAGATCCCCTCTTCAGCCCTCGCCCCTAGGGAAATTCCTCGGCGAAGAGCTCACGAAAGCTGATGGCTGTCGACTGTCATAAAGTCTTCCCAACTCAGCATGCCACGTCGTGCTGCTGGCATGGCCCGACAGCCTCGCAGGAGCGTCATTCAACCACCCAACTCAGCCTCAAGCAACACAAAGCCACCTGGGAGACTTCCAGGTCTGACGCTGCATGGCAGTAATGTTGAAGCGCAGGCTCGAAATGTTTCACCTCTCTTCAGGCTCAAGAAACGAAAGATCAAGCTTCCTCTGCCCAACTTGCAGCCAGACGGCGATCAGATCGGCCCACAAACATTCCTGTTCATGCAATAGGCTCGAGATTTCAGGCTAAGCAGGATCCTGAACCTAACCCCTGAAATCAGGCCGCACGGCCGCCTTTTCTCCCGAAACCAAACACCGCTTGAACTCCGCACTGAAGCAGGCTCGAAAGTTATTGCTTTGAGCTACGACATCGCAATCGAAGACTGGTTTGGGCTTGGGCTTTGCTTCAGCGCTTCGGAGTTTTGGGCTTTGCCGAGACCCTGCCCACAGGCCTTGTCAAACGGTGCCCTGCAAGACTTGCAAGCCATTGACAGAACGGAGCCTTCAGCCGCATCCTCCAGTGACACGTCTGGACGCTTGCAGCTGTTCAATCGACATCCCCCTTTGGCACCGGACAAGGAAAGGAGCCAAAGCCAGAGAAGGAGCTGTACCCAGCAGAAAAGTCCTCAGACTTGCAGAATTGCAGAAGTGCGCAGAGGCACGCAGCAGGATAAGTGCGAGGCATCCCTGCTTGCAGCACCTGCAGCATGACAGTTTAAACAGGACACACGCAGTACGTCCATGGCATCAAGTAGCACCTTCGCCGTGAATCGGGCTGGCAATGGCAAGTGGTGAACGCTACTAGAGCGAAGCCAAGGCGCTTGGGTTTTCTGGTAGTGCCTGCTGAGCTTCTGGTAGCGAGTGTGTATACAGCCCGGCCGCACCGGCGGCGCGGCTTAAAAAGCACTGACTCTGCAAACATAAGATAGTACCAAGCCCCAAAAAACCTACCAGTGCACCTGTTTCTTTAAGCATGGGTGTCGTTGGCAAATCGCAGTTGGGTTGCTGAAACGCCACGTGCGAGCAAGCACTCACGTGCAAACATAGCTGAAAACATGTAACAACTGGCAAAGCTGCGAGCATGCTCCTCTGCGCAAGATTGATCTGCCGGTTGGGTAGCTCTACAGGGGCATGCAGCGGGCGCACTACTGCGTGCAATCTAAATCTGCTAAACTCATGACTCGATCCTAAAGAAAGCTGTTGAGGACAGCTCAATATTGGGGCCGCAGTGTTTTAGGAAGGGCTGCAGCACAACTGGTGACAAAAGCAGCATAGTAGTCGGGAAAAGCTTTGTGGGGCCGACACTAGAGGGTTGGCCGTTGACGTTGTCCGGAACGAAGGCTGGCAAAAGGCTTTTTCACTCTAAACGATGATGCCACAGCATCGTATCTATGCTCCAAGTTTCAGAAGCATTTGCTGTGAACAATGGCTGGCCCCACCGAATCGTACTCTGCCTTCCTTGGCGAGGCATCCGCCAATCACTTCAAAGGAAGGGTCTCATCACATAGATGTCACACACACACACACCGAAATGCCGTCGCTAAGACGCAAGCGTTATCAACAGATTCTGAAAACTCGAGAGCCGAGTTAGAATGGACGCACCCATCCAAACAAGGTACCTGCAAGAACCGCACGACATCTGCAAACTCAGCACAATCAGCGAGCTTCGCCAACCTTCTCTGTGGATTCGCTACTACCTTGACGTTGATTTTCTGCGGGGCCAAAGCCTCCAGGTGAACAAAACAAGCAATCCAACACATGCGAAACCGACCTTGCCTTCAGCTCGCTCTCCAGTCGTTCAGCGATTCCAGGGAACATCGTGTTTCCTGAGCTGAACATCATGTTCTCCTACCATTCCCACTCGCAACGCATGTCGCCTCCACTCAGGACAATGTTCTTCAGAAGATCTTTTCGAAGATCTATGTCGCAGTCCTTTGGAGACTACAGTCATGCGCTTTTGACCCTGCTTGCTCAATTCGGGCCTGGATGCAGCGATAGATGGATTGATGCAGCCTGGAAACCATGCACGTCTCTGCATACACATCTGCATGCCAATAGGCGGAAGGCTTGCCTCCTCCAGGACTATTTGGCTGCCAAGAAACCGAACATGTCAAGAGGGCCATAGATATCTCCAGAACTAAGCATAGGGCATAGAGCGCACACACACACACACACATACACACGCACACTTGCAGAGCAGTCATCCGTACTAGATGGATGCTGTTCGTGCTAGGCTGTTCCATCGTTCTGTTTACTATCAGTTATGTTATGGATGTTAGATTATATTTGTGCTGATCTCTCTTCTAACTGATATCTCAACCGTTTGAAGTATATACTGATGAGATATTAGTTGAACAGTACAGCAACACCAACGGCCAAGCGACAATAACAGTTACTGATCCATACGAGCTTACAGTACTAACAGTTCATATACCAAATTGATCTGTATGTCAGTACTGGTCTAATATTGGGTCAGAACTAACTACATCCCTTGTAAGTGCCCAATAATTAGTGCTCACTGAATAGCATGAACATATGTAACTTATGTAACCCTGTACTCATTGATAGTTAAACACCAAACGATTATCAAATAAATGCTGTGAACGACATACTAACCAGGTGCCATTTAAGTAGTACAGTCATGTCAAAAATATATGAACACGCATATAAGACTCCAACGAAACTTGCAATATTGCTTGAGGTTGCAATGTTGTTCAATATCCTTAACCTATTTGAATAGCGGTGTTGTTTTTGCACCCAGCATACTTCCAGGAGCTACTTTGAGTTTGAAGCCATGGGCTCGGGCAGGGATTGCAAGCACACTCCCTTCAAGTAGTTCATGAGTGACCTCGTAGCGTTCTCTCTCTCTCTCTCTCTCGGTCGCGCATAGCAGGTCCACAAGGACACCACTTGTCAGCAGCCCTTTCAGCTGTTGACGCAAAACCGCTAAACTAGCCCAGGCTTTCCCATCCTGTGCCAAAGGCTGTAAGGTTCGCCAAAGGTCAGTGCTACCGAAAAGTCGAGAATGCGCAGCAGCCACCTATCGCTCGGATGGGTGATGATGGACATCATGGCTTAGCTGATAAGGATGTGGAATCGTAGAACCACTGGACAGGATGGCATGGCGTTGATACGCCTAGCTCTGACCGAAATATACGAGGGTGACCTGGCCGTCTTCTGTGAAGTGGTCGATATGCGTGCGCCCCATCCACGATGCTTCCCCAAAAAGTCGGGTCCAGCCCCCACCGTGGACATGGGGCAACCTTCACCCCTCATACCTGACGTGTGAGTGCTATGAGGCAGTGTCTCAGGTAGGCGCCTGACTTCGGACCAGCTCCGCTCATTTGTGGCTCCGCGTCTCGTGCTGGGTGGGCTTATGGAGGTTCCTACACTTAGAGCGCAAGGGGCATGCGTACCAGCGCCACGATGCCCCTTTGCACGCGCCTCGGCCAGGTGCCCGCGAGTCTTGTGGTTTTACAAGGAACCTAAGGGATTTAGGGTTCGATCGGGAGTGAGGTCCTAAAGGGTGCAGCTTAAGGCGGAGCTGAAAACTGGCTGTGCGAGGCTCATAGGTCATCGGCAAGACTTTAAGCATGCAGGTCTGCTGGCGGTCTGCATGGCTGGCGTTCATGTGTGCTGCGGTACTCAAACTCCATCCACTCATCCAACCGATCTCCGTCCAGGCAGCGGCGTGCCACGTCTCTGACACCGTGCCAGTCTTGTGGGGAAAGCCGGCGCCGAAGGGCACCGACCCTTCCTGCCATCTCGCGGTTGCTGAGCCGCTCAATCTGTGATTGTTGCGTGCGAAACAATTCCAACAGGGTGCCCGTGGATTGTGCCAAGCTTGGTCCTGCCAGGATGCGGGCTGTGTCGCTCCAGGTTGAGCTGCCATCATCAATGTCAAGATCTGGGGCCTCATCAACATCAACACGACTTGCTGCTACACTGTCGTTGTCTTCGTCGCCATCGCTGCCGGAGAGCCTTGCAGAGCTGCAGGAAAAGGAGCTTGATGTGCGGCTGAAGCCTCCGTTGGGCAAGTGGGGCCTTTGGATTCTTAAATCTCTTTCCATTGGCCACCTTCGCTCCGGTTTGGAGTCCGTGTCTGTGTGAGCCCCCATTGGCGAAGCTCCAGCAGAGGGATTTCCTCTTTACGCACACCTGAAGGCATTCCGGCTGGCAGATTGACTGGCGGAGGCAGCGGTGGTCCCCGAGTCAATAGCTCATGAGCAGCCACAAGGCCGTGACGCAGAAAATCCTTTGGCATGCGCTCATCTCTGCCTCGACCTCCATATGGGAAAGTGCAGCAGTGTTGTCGCTGTCATCATCACCATGGCTTACCATCTACTTTCGCCAAAACGGTGAACAGCAAAGGAAAGAAAGTCCTCCCTCCAAAACCCCGAACAGAAAGCCCAGAGCCCAGACACCCACGCAACCACGGTACTGAGGGCGTTCGCCTGTGAACCGCGGGGTTTCTTCATCATCATCGTCACCATCCTCAACACCGCGGCCGCCGCCGCCATCATCGTCGTCACGATCATCGTCTAAGCATTATCAGTATCGGTACCTCGTCGCAGCAGCAGCCGCAGCAGCAGCAGCAGCAGCAGCAGCAGTCAATATGGTATAGTTATGGTTTCACAACAGCCTACAGACTCAGAACGAAGTCTGTATGCTGCAGGCCACGCTGGGTGAGGTGAACATGGGGGTTGTCGGGGTCGGGGCAAAAACGCTGGGTACATGGTACATGATCCCGCTTAGAACCGACACATTCTGCCCGAGATCGACATGTGAACGGCTTGGCCGCCCGCCCTGGGAGCTCTCGTCCGGCGATCATAGGATCAAACATAACCTGATCAGCACGGAGTTCTTTTCCCGCACCACGGTCCAAAACCAGAGCCTCTGGGACCCGAAAGCGCTCAGAGCCCAGGGCCACCTGAGGTCGATGCCGGGTCGACTTGACAACAGGTTCTCGTTTTACTCGTCCGGCTTCACACCTTCTGACCATCTGGAAGGCTGTAGATCTTCTCAAATTCTGTCGGATGTTCCTTCATGCAAGCCAAGACTGCGATACGAAATCTCCACGGGGCAGCAGACATCAAGCTTAATTGAGTTCCACCTTGGCGGACTGCATCTCAGTCTTCCAGTCACCTTTGCAAACATAGCACGTCGTCTCCTGGCAGAGTCATGCAGAGTCCATATTCCCTTCCATGTACCACTGCGAAGGCGAGTTGCTAGAGCTTGCGTGCAACCTGTCCTTCATCTCTCGGACGATGTCTTTCTCAGATGAAGACGTCATATTGTGGCCACTTTCGTGAAGGATCTGAATTCAACTTCAGGTCACGTGGAGCCAAAACTGCCAAACTCAACCAGCCGTAACTCGCTCGATTTCTTGCCTTGATCATGTATTCGGAGAGATCCCTTCCAGCAAGGTCTAACCTCCAGAACATCTTTGCGACGAAATGTCAAATGCTGACTAAGCACGATTGCTACAGACATTGAATACATTCTGATTCAATTCCAAGCGCATGGCCGCTGAATGGCGTGAGGCAATGCAAAGCCTCAGGCATCTGTTTGTCTGCACACGTCGTGCTACAACTGCCGTGCTGCCGGAATGGCCTTCGTAAACTGGCACGGTGTGGGTCACGCCGTCGCCAGAGTCGACTACGGTCCCCGTTGTACGGCCACTGGAGTATAAAGACATCACGGCCTGTGCAAACATCTGAATGAATCGACGGGCACTTGACGATGTTCCCTGTTCCTGTAGCTTTATTTTAAGTCGTGACTGGTGAAGCTGAGCTGCCCCAGTCAACATGCAGTCTGTCACAAGGACATTGGCTGTGAAAAACAAAACCTCAAGCAGAAGAAACGGCACATAACAGCAAGACGACAGGAAGACGGATGAATGAAGCAACGACCAGATGAAAACCAGGCACGCAAGGCTATGTACCTTCTGGGCAAGAAGTTTTCTATGTGGAAGTGTGCTTGAAGCGACAGCGGTCATCGAGTCTACTGTAGACATGGTCGTATACCTGAGAGCGGGTGATTGGGCACTGCCTCCTTCACTCATCGACATTCAACTGTTTGGATAGCTTCTCCCCTGACTGATGATGGTCCAAACTCAAGCGGTGCGAACTGCTTGGTATCTTCCGACTTCGACCACACGGTTGAGATCCTGCTATTATACTACGTATGCTCTTTTTTTCATCCGCATCCTTTGCATGTCATTTCTCCTCCCTCCCTCCTGCTCCGAATGCGGACAACTCGGAAAACCAACTTAAAAACAAAGAGGACCGGTCGGGAAAACAACAGAAATTTAGAACAATTTCGGACAAGACTGAAAACAAGTTTAGAAAACTGGCGAAGATTTGCAAAACATTATGAGCGATTCAGGACAACGGCTGGCACGGGCTCTGGACCTTAAGCCCCTAAAACCTAAGCCGTCAAGCATCGCAACCACAGAGGAGGCCTCAATTCTGCGTGCTGGTTCCTTCTGCTACCTGACCTCCCCACAAAAAAAATCCGACCGGCCACTAAGGTTTGCATTATGCAAATTACGACGGGTGGCAAACCCTGAATGTTTAAACGTTGGGAATGCTGAAAGAACTGTTGGTTGGCAAACACACACGTGAAATGCAGATGTTCGTTGGCAAACTCAGACCCTATCAAAAGCGATGCTGGTCGGCAAACCAACCGGAGATCGTGGTTGGCAAACCCTAGTGCAGCCTTACGTTCTGCTAGATATGTTGGATGGCAAGGCCTTAATGTCGGCTGGCAAACCATTAACCACAGAAGGGGGCCGGCAAACCCGAAACCCAAAACGGAGATGTTGCTTGACAAACCCCATACCGATACCTCAAAAAGGATCGCGACTTCTGCAAAATCATCAAGTGGAATGGCAAACCCCAGAACCATAAAACAAATGCTGGCTGCCAAGCCCCAAACGTTGAAGAAATGTTGTCAGGCCAAACCCATATCGCGGTTGGCAAACTCGATAAAACGGAGATGCTGGCTGGCAAACCCGACATACCACTGCGGCTCTGCGTGGCTCTGCGTGGCTCTGCGTGGCTCTGCGTGGCTCTGCTGCGTGGCTCTGCGTGGCTCTGCGTGGCTCTGCGGGTCTGGGCAGGAGCAACAGCTGCAGCAGTTGCAGGACTGTCATTTGGGGGAGCTTTCTTAATGGGCCCTCGACGTATCACGGCATTTGAATCGGCGGCCCATCTGGTTTTTCGAATTTGCGTTCCTGAATCGGGGCACTGCTTCAGAATTCCTGTACTCTCCTCGTGCTCCTGAATCTGAGCCTATTGCTCCTTCTTCCCGCTTCTTTATTCCCCCTGCTCTCCGCTTTCGATGCTCACAATCCCAACATCTGAAGAACGACCATTGGAACATCAAGACAAGAGCACGATGGAAGCATCACCGCGGCACTGCGGTCCTGGATAACGATGTACGCTGCGGGACAACTAAACCTGAGCCAGGGTCGTCGTCCCCTGTCATTCTGCCACAAGACTGTATGACCTTGTGACTTCTGAGGGCGCCACTTTTCGAACAACATCTCGACCATCCTTTCTCGATTCTTTTTGGGATTCATTGGTGCCTGAATCGCAGCAACGAGCCTCAAAAAGAAACTAGTGGCGTTCGGGCACATTCGACATGTCAAAACTTGTCCTGCCTCGCTAACAACGCAGGCCTGATCTTCCGGATTGATGCGCAGTGCATCGAAAAAGGTGTGATGCCATACCTTCACACGGGATGTCATGCATGTAACTAGCCAACCGAATATCTACACCAAGCCTTCTCCATCTCCGACCAATCTTTCACGATGCCGTGCTCAATCTTGGCGACACGCGTCAAAAGACAGTCAGTTCGGCGGTTTAGCGCGCCGGACATTCGCATCCAGGTCTGTTTCCTTCATTGTATAAGTTTTGAGCGATGCGGAAGATTCGGGATGCAGCAACAACGAGTCAGCCTGCCCGCTGGATTTGAAATAGCGTGGTGGCCGTGCCTTCAACAGGAACAACAAGAACGACGACCGAAAGGCAGCAACAAAAGCTTTAGGGTTGTATTAGATAGAGCTCTCGTGTCTCTGACCGCAGAATCAAGGGAAATAGTGTCCTTCAAAGACGCTTCAGAAACGAACGGCAGCTGTGGGCATAAGGTTTCGACAACAAGGCCAAAGAGGCAACTATCAATCACGAAGGTTACAAGGAGAGCTCCCCACACACACACCCATACGCACACACGCAACTTGGCTCCGCTCCGACTAAGTCTACTACCTATGCAATGGCATTACACAGCTGCACAAACATCGGCCATCTGCGTCTTATATCGGATGCACCAAAAGTGCAGAGGTTGTCCAGCAGGTGGCAACAGAGTGCAGTGCAGAAAAGTTGCGAATCTGTGCCCAGCAAGTGCGAAACTGAGGCCCACGCTGGATAAGACAAGCACAGCACACCTCGTTTACCCATAGCTTCCTCGCCAACATAAAAGTCTTTTTTGTCGCTGCCTGTGCAAAGCGCAAGGACTCAAACCACTCCGCCATCAGTCTGAAAAGCAACGCTAATTCAGAAAGCATACGACATTTGGATCTGTGGACCTAAACACTCCCAGCCTGGCATCATGGCCGCATGCTTCGGCTTGCCCACAACAGCAGGAAAAACGCATCGTGGTACTTCTTCGTCAGCAACTCCTGCCTTCACGGAAGCTGCGAGCTTCTTGTCCACGCAACACCAAAACGCGTCATGCCTTGACGTGGCCAGACCCGTTGTCGATGATGACCGCTGGCTGGCACAGGGTCTTCTCAGACTTGTGTATACGATCACCACACTGTTGGGCAATCCTAATCTCCATGTGCGTTCATTCGCTGGAAATGATGTATGATGCAAGATTGCCGTCATCGTCTTTGTAACGAAGAGTGTGGTTCTAAGTACCAACATGCTTTCCCGAACGGTTTTATGATGGTGAATGAGAGGGCAGCTAGCAAAAAATCAACAAACAAACAAACAAACAAACAAGGAGTGAATGAAAAAACAATGTGAGACTCACAAAAAAATAAAAACAGAGATACAGAGAGAGAAGCACAAGCCAGAGAGATGAAAGAAACTGAAGCAAAAAGAGTCAAACAGAAACGGAGAGGAACGCACGAAGAGGAAACAACAAGGCGGGAAACACGGAGAGAAAAGGAACAGGGAGAGATACGGAGACGGATGATTTATTCCAGTGTCATGTGGTTTTTAAGTACGCAACGAATGTCCGCAGGCACCCGGGCTTTCAGCACCTCGTGCGCTGGACGGGTTTCGTCAGACTGCGGTGATTTTCAATAACTGTTGAGTTCTACACAGGTTCAGCAAGTTTGCAATAAGCTCGCCTTCTCATGCCACATGCTCAGCCGCTCAGCAAGTGTCGGACGCCATTGCAAGAGCTAACGCTGGCTGCCAAACTGATTCACTTGGTGACACGAACTGCATCGGAACAAGGACCCAGGAGCTTATACGACCAAATGTGTCAGCTTTAAGCTACGCGATGAACGCTGGTTGCACAGCTTGGGAGTTTTGCAATGACTCACGGTGGGTCATTAAAACTTGCACGATTGCTGGCACAACTTCTGCTAAACTGGCAATCTGTGCAATAACTTATCGAAATCTCGAACACTTGACATGATGGTGCAAGCAGTGGCCAGCGTTTCTGACCCACGCATCCAAGCAACAAATATTGAAGCAACAATCAGCAATCAATGAAAGTTCGCCACTATTTTGTCTGATTTTTGTGCAGAACGGTCGCCGACGCCGACGATACTACACATGCACGAAGAGGCCGAACTTGATGCCCATTCGATGAAACCATACACTAAATATTGTACGATTATGCGTCATCGTTTTTCTATTGAGATTTTTTGCATCTTTCTAAGGACATATGTCAACTTGAAACTCACCCGAGCCTCCTGTTGCTGCAAACTCTGACCAACTATAAAATTATGTAGGTTGCAAATCCTAAACCTAAGCATACGTCGCAAAATTTCTGCCCGCGTGTTTTTAGCATAGCAGCATACAGAACGTCACCGTACTGCCAAGAAAAGAACAAAAACTGTAACTCCAATAAGTAAGTGTCTGAATTACTTTGAGATTTGGCAACCGTGGTATATACGGAATCTCTCTCTAGGGAGGGTGTTCCAGTTCTCCACTCTGTGACAGCTACAAGCCCAGGTTCAAGACAGGGTCAGAATTCGGTACTTTTGAGCATTGACGATTCACGGGCCTGCGGCCCGCTGCTCGCACGATCGTAGGGGCTCTAAACTCTTTGCAAAAACGGGATTTAGAGGTGCCTTACGGGGGCGCGTACCTGTCAGTAGCCCCGGAGCTACTTGAGAACTGCTTGGGAGCTGTTTGCTCAACAGCCCAAAAGCTGCCGGTCCAACAGCTCAAGAGCTGCCAGTCCAACAGCCCACAAGTGCTGCCGGTCCAACAGCTCAAGAGCTGCCGGTCCAACAGCTCAAGAGCTGCCGGTCCAACAGCACCTCAGCAGCTCAAGAGCTGCC